>ML779202.1:934160-967259 GCA_009831015.1 Picea engelmannii | reverse complement strand
GACATTTCAGGTTTAACAAATAGAAAACTATATCTTTATACCAGCTTGACGACATGAATTTTTCCTCAATCTTGTTTGGATATGTCTGGTCATCCGGCTCTTGCAAATGTGTGTCTTCGCCTTCCCCTTGTAGGCAATTGATGTCAAGAGATCTAAGGTTCGATTCAGCCAAAAGTTTGGCCAAACCCTTTCCCTTTATCAATTTAGTAGGTTTGATTTCCAGATCAAATTCCTGTATCTTAGCGAGCCAGCGCCCTCGTTTTCCATCGCTGTCTGGCTGTACCAATATATCTTTCACAGCACTGGTTGGTACATACGCGATAATTTTTGAATGTAGAACATAAGTTCTGAATGCCTTTAGTGCTTTCACCATTGCGTACGCCTGTTTTTCCATTATATCATATTTTAGTTCGGTGTCTCTAAGGCTCTTGCTAAAAAATGTGATCGGGCGCTCAAAACCTTCATCATCTTTTTGCAGTAACATCGCGGCGATAGTATGTTGAGAAGCAAATGAGAAGATGAGGAAATCCTTCAAGTAATCTGGGCTTGTTAACACAGGTGCCTCGCTGATAAATTTTTTAATACGTTCGAACGATGCTTTAGCCTAGGTGGTCCAATTTACTCTTCTATCTTTCTTCATCATTCCTGTGATCAATTTAACAATCTCAGCGAAATTTGGTATAAACCTTCGTAAAAAATTTATTGTACCCAAGAAAGATTGAATTTCTTTAACGTTTATAAGAATACTGATAGCTTGTATCGCTTCAACTCTCTTAGGATCAATCTTGATTCCATCTTTAAATACGATATTCCCTAGAAGCTTACCTTCCTGCATGGCGAAATGTGATTTCTTTGGGTTCAAAGATAGACCATACCTGCGACATTTTTCGAAAGTCTGTTTTAAATGGATCAAATGTTCTTCATCGGTTTTAGAAAAAACCGTTAAATCGTCGAGGTAGATTACTATGAACTTATCTCTTTCTCCAACGAAATCGATGTCCATGGCGTGCTGGAAGGTAGCCCCTGCATTCATTAAACCAAAAGGCATTTTATCATACATGAATGTACCCCATGGCGTGGTGAAAGCAGTTTTTTCTCTATCTTGCTCGTTCATGGCTATTTGGTTGTACCCAGAAAATCCATCTATCATAGACATCCGATTTGCCCCAACTACCCTTTCTAGGACGTGGTCCATTTTAGGAAGTGGATAATTATATTTAAGAGAGGACCTGTTCAAGTTCCAGAAATCTACACATAGTCTGATTTCTCCATTCTTTTTTCTGACAGGGACCAAATTTGCTATCCAGTCTGATTATCTTAGAGGTACAATTATTTTCACGTCTAAAAGCTTCTTAACTTCCTTTTCAATAACAGGTAACAAAATGGGGTTAAACTGCCTGAGCTTCTGCCTAAAAGGCTTGACTCCGGGCTTCAAAGGTATCTTGTGCTCAATTATAGAAGTATCGTATGTTCGAAGCTCATCATAGGACCAGGTGAAAACATATTTATACTGTCTAATTAAGTCTCTATACTGGTCCTTTACCTTAGGAGGGAGAAATTTAGATATCTTTACCACCTTGGAATCTTTCTCAGTTCCTATGTTGCAATCCTCCACTTCTTCTGGTTGGGGTTGCAAAGTAGACTTCACAGGTATGTCGTTCTGATTGAAAAGTCTTTCCAAAGGAATTAAGCCTTTCGGGATTTGGTTATTTTTGAGGACCAACATGCGGTGATCCGCTATTTTTTCTCGGAAGGTTTCAGGATTTTCATCTTTTTGCATGATCCACCTCGGGTAATTTTGGTTTTCTTGGTCTGGATGGGTTTCGGAGAACTCACCTATTGCTATAAGAAATTTCTGAATTTGTTCGTCATCTTCAAAGACCTTCCATTGTCGGACATTGTCTGGTATAGAGGGTTTATATCTGATTTCAATATGATATTTCAGTTTAACATTTGTGGGAGGGGAAAAGGTTGAGGCTGCCTTAGCCAATGCATCAGGATGCAGATTATCTGTGCGAGGAATAAAATGGACTTTTATAGATGAGAAAAAATTCTCCATTAGATCCCAAGCGCAATTTCTGTATGTTCTCAATCTGGCATGTTTGGCTAGGTATCGTCGGTTTACTTGTTTTACTATCAATTCAGCATCACTGTAAACCTCCAAGTTTTTTATGTTTAGCTTCTTTGCAGCCTCTAAACCTAATATTAATGCTTCATACTCACATACATTGTTGGTGTAATCTATGTCCCACTGCAAGTGATATGAGAAAGGAACAGTAAAATTACCTTCAGGTGCTATCAAAAGTATGCCAGCACCAACTCCTTCGGAAGATGAAGCTCCATCGAAGTACATTTTCCAGATACCACTTTCGCATAGTTCTTTAGTCAAGGGGCTAAGCTCTTCTTGCTTCACATCTAGTTCTTCTAGACATCCATATAAACCATCATCAAAAGACAATATGAAATTCCCCAGATCTTGGTCTGCAACGTAAATGGGAAAGTTATTTGGGTTCTGAGGATCACTGACAGTATACACTAATCTTGTTTCTAGGTACAAATGGGTAAACTGACCACCAAAAATTGGGATTGTGGCATATGACGTGTCCAATTGTAGCGAACCCCCCAACTTGGCTCCCCATGATCTGGATAACAACATACCATATTTGGGGGGAATATCTGCAATAACCACATCCATCAGGATACTCTTGACCGGGACCTGAGCTAGGGTAACTACCGGATCTTTTATCATTCCCATACATTTAACCTTTCTTGAATCAAATGAGTATAGGTCTCCATAGGGTCTAGTGATCTGGAGGCCCAACCTCTCCATTATAGTTTTGGGCATAACATTATGTGAAGCCCCGGAGTCTAACATGCAGTTGTGTAGTAACTGATCATGTATATTCAGGGTGATATAGAAAGGAGCAACGTTGTCTTTGAATCCCTCAAAATGAGGACCAAAGGTGATGTTAGGTCTGTCATATTCTAGGTTGATAACGTCGGAGTGACTTTCTGGCTCATAAACACCCATCACTTTGGCAATTTGCTTCCGATAAGTGGGGTTTTTTGCTAGTTCTACCAAAGGAATCGGTATCTTAATTTTATTTAATTCATTTTCAAAATTGTAAGATGTATTGGTCTTGTCAGCTTCTTTGGTTAAGACTTCCAAGTTTTCTTTTTCCAACTTGTTTGTCTGGATCGCTTTGTCGCTCGTGACCTTAGTCGCAGAAGTAACTCTGTCTATCGGCCCAGCTTCCTTTGCTTGGGTTTCAACTTTTTTCACTCCAGACTCTTTAGTCTTTGTCATTTTGACGTTATTGCTGGGTAACAATGTATCTTCCAAAGGAGGTTCTTGAGGTTGACCCCTTAGCAGGATTTTCTTAGATTGGTCAGTTGAGGTAGGATTATGTTTTGACCTCAGGTTGTATCTGGGTTGAAAATCAGTCGCTATCATCTCTGTTTCTGGTTGAGATAAGAAGAGGTCAGTATGATCACCTTCATCTTCTTCATTAGACGGTTGAGGAGTGTTTAAGGATTTCTCATAGTCTTCCCTAGTCAGAAATGGCTGCGAACACTCATCACCGAAACATGCAACTTCATCTTTCCAATCTCCGAAATCTTTTAGGTCACTTGCTCCTATAAAATTTTCGTTTTTTAGTGGAACTTGTATTTTTTGATCTTCATTATTTATTTTCCTCTGTTGATTTAGGGGATTTGGGTTTCTCCTGAAGTCCCTTTTGTTAGAAGAATCAACTTTAGCTTAATCCAAATCCATCCTAGAGATTTTGTTAGACAAATCTTTAATTATTCGAGCCATATCATCCACCCTATCGTCAGTATATTTATTTGACCCAGAAGGACCTGGAGGTTCCCTATAGCATCTATTATCACGATTGGTTGTTTCTGCTTTAACCTTCAACTTACCTGAAGCCATCATATTAGATTCTATTTCGACAACATCGTCTTGCATTCTATTTAGGGTAGCTCCTCTCCTTTCTTGCAAAAGCAATGCAAAATCAGGTTCGAAAGCTCCCGCAAAGGTTACTTTGGCTGAGGGTTCAGAAGGTTTAACAACGGCTGGAATTTTATTATAGAGTTTGTTAAATCTCAAAATAAATTCCATAACTGTTTCTGAGTTATTTTTCATTAGCGATCCAAACTCGGTAAGGTAGTATAAGTGATCCTTTTGCTCTCCCCATTGCCTGAGGAAAGCATCTTCCAAGGCATTATATGTCTGAATAGACGCTGCAGGAAGACTCCGAAACCAAGTTTGGACCTGTCCTTCGAAGGTTTGGACAAGTAATCTTGAATAGACGTCCTTGTGCTCAATACCGCATATGTCTGCGAATTGGTCAAAGAAGTTTATATGCTTGGCTGCGGTTAGATCTCCCTCCCCAGTGAACTTAGGAAGATTTTTGATGTAGTTGTCAGGTAAATCATGGAGGGTAAAACCAGGGGAGCATATCTCACTGCTACTTTTGCAAATACTCCGGGAGGAGGAACATTCGGTTGTCCTCCGCCTCCCCCTCCGATGCCTGCCATTGACTTGGGAGTAGAAAATGGGGGTGTAACACACTTTTTTGAATCAGGTGAAACTGGGAAGTTCTGATGAAGAAAGGATGGTATGTCAAAAGATAACGATCTTTCCAAAGGACCTTTTCCCTTGTTTATAGATGGGAAAGTCTAATGTGGCTCACTCCTAAATTCTGAGTAGTCTGTTTCCAGATCTTTAGTATCAGACAGAGGGCTGTAGGAAGTAAGAGGTTCTGAAGGGCATTTAGTCTTTACAAGTGGGTTTTTGGGTTTATTAATTGAAGCAGTTGCCTCAAACGAGCCTCTCCCTCTTAAAAAATTTTCAGGATTATTAACAGGCGTAATCGGCTTGCCATCCGGGTTCTGTCTGGTATGCCTTCTACCAGATGCCAGTTTGTGTGTTAGTGGAGTCGCCAAGTGAAATATTTTTAAAAATCCTTAAACTGTGTGCACTCTATGTTCACTATCAAAGAGTAACACTATCAATGAAATAATTTGTCATTTTCCCACGGAAAAGATTTCGTAACTTCGCTCCCTGACAACGGCGCCAGAAAGATGTTGTTCCTGAGTCTGTACTTAAGGCTCAAAAGTACAGTGTCAAGTCATCCGAAAGTATGAAAGGTTGATAAAGGATTATACTAACCTTCGGTATAGGAAACTTAATGGAGGTTTCTACGTTCTCGCTGCCTAGCTTCCCATTGTTCCTGAATAGTAATATATTGTTCAATGGCTTCCCATGAACATTCTAATTCTTCTCGGGTGGTCGCAGTTTTAAGGATTGTGTCGAAGATATTTAAAGCGATATGAATTTGGTTAGATAATCCAGGTGGAATATTAGGTTGAGCTGCTGCCGGGACATTCATTTGAGGAACATTACCAATATGGAAATGATTTAACGAGAGAGATTTTATTTGTTGTTTCAATTCGGACGAAGTAAAGAGAAACCTTTGCATGAAAAAATGAAATAAGAATGCAAATTGAAGGCCCTTTCCTGTAACTATATTGTTTTTGATAAAAATAACGTGAGATGGGGGAAAACATTTAGTTGTAGATGACACGAAGTTCCTGTCAGTGGAAAACTCACGTATACACAGAAGAAGAAATTGACATAAACATAATTGACCTAGTGTAAATAAACATAAAATTCTGTAAGTGTAAATTGGTCTTACACCCACTGATAGCTGGTGCAGAGGAAAGACAAGAGACAATTACAGAAAAGATGCAAACCTTTCACCATAGTAGTGGTCGTACTAAATTACAGTGATACACATCAATTATGTAGAGCAAAATGAAAAGAAACAAAGAACATGACGAAACAAACTTGCAACACAGTTGTGACAGAATCGGGAATCTTCAAATTGTTTGTATTAACTCCTTTCATGCAAAAACTCTCTTACAGTTAGTACCAAAAAGTCCAGCCCTTTGTTCTTCTTTTTGTGATATATTTATACAAGATTGGCCTCTCAGTTCCGAAGAGCGAAATTACTCCATCTGTCCCTATCCATTTTTCAAAAAGGTGCCAGGTGCTTGTTTTTGCTTAGATTTAATACATATGATACATTTGTCCCAAAAAA
Source organism: Picea engelmannii (assembly GCA_009831015.1). Taxonomy (NCBI): domain Eukaryota; kingdom Viridiplantae; phylum Streptophyta; class Pinopsida; order Pinales; family Pinaceae; genus Picea; species Picea engelmannii. The sequence goes on along the minus strand of ML779202.1, from coordinate 961,152 downwards.
TGAAATACAAGTTGTGAAGGTTTTGCATTGACAGCTGGGGGGAACGAGATAAATCCATTTCACCTATTCTATCTTCAAGAAGTGCTAGGTGCCTGTCCTCGCATGGATTTAGTGTACATGATACACTTGTCCACAAACTGGGTCACAAGTTGTGAAGGCTCGGCCTGACAACGGGCTTCGGCAAGATAACACTCTCGGGCCAACTGTGGAAGCTTATCATTTATTTGTATATCAACGAGTTCAAGGGCGCCAAGTTGTGCACTAGGCTGAATCAAATGTTTGTAGATTTGAGCTGGGTCTACCCTGTCCATCTTGGAGATCTCCGCTGAACTTCTCTCATTCTCCTCCTTTATGTCGAGAGAAATCTGATCTATATTTATCTGCCTTAGCGCCTCTGTGTCAGCGCCAATTTCTATCCCCAACTGCTCACCATTTATGTTATTGATGGCCTCTTCTAACGAATTTGCCACTTTTTAAGCCTGCTCTTTGCTTAAAGTAATATCCTGTTCCCAATTCTTTAACAAGATATTACCCCTGGTTTGTTCGGCAATGGTAAGCCCGGGAGGCCCTAAAAACCTGTTGTTGGTCGCTATCACTGCCTCTTGGAAAGCGACCTGAGCAACTTCTGTGTTCCTTTCTTTGTTAATCAGATTCTCAGAGATTCGATGTATTAACAAGCAGTCTTCTCGAATCTCTCCTACTTTGTTTAGCAGGCTCTGTTGAGCAAAGGAGATCCTGCTTCGAATATCAGTCGCTCGAGATTTAATGATCTTGATGTCAACCGCCTTGCTTTCTGCGACCTTCAACTGAGTTTGCAGCTGTGTAATCGTATTCCTCTGCTGGCCTGATTGTACCTGACCATCTCGGATCGTAGAATTTTCTTGTTCTAGTTTGGTCTTGATTACTTCAATTTCTTTCTTGTCGGCCAATCGGGCCAACTCGATTTCTCCGCTTTCTTGACTTTTAACGCTTTCTGTTACTGAAGCCACCCTGGCCTCAAGAGTCTTGATCAGGCGATTTTTTGATTTGAGCTGCTTCTTTAGCATTTCGACTGAGAATTGATTTGTCGTCGCATACGCTCCTAGCGTTCTTGCAATTTCCATGGCAAATTCATCCTTATTTTTATTCATCCCATCGGTCATCACTTTGAATTTTTTACCAGTGGACTCTCCCTCTTGGTAAAATTCTCGCTTTACTACAGATTTCCTCTTTTTGTCAAAAAAGAATTCATTAGGAGGGAGTTCCTCTGCCCTTATAGGCCTCATTTCTTCACCAAAAATCCATCCTTCCTGTATGTTTCCTTGCTTTGACTGCAAAGGGGTGACAGAGGTGATGGGTGCCCCGATTTTCTTCACCGTTTTCCCTGGTATGCTGAGTGGATCTTTCTCTTTCGGGGGATCAGAGGTCTTAGTCCCTACCTCTGGATTCTGAGTTTTCGGTGGGTATGTGTCTTTTATTTCCACCTCAGGACTATGCTCCTTGGGAGGATCAGTAATCTCTTTTTCTGTTTCGGGATTCTCTTCCCGCTCAGGACTCTTCTCTTTTTCGGGATTTTTCCCTGTTTCGAGATTCTTCTCCTGCTCAGGATTCTTCTCCTGCTCCCCTACCTGACGTTTTTTGGGGTTAGAGGTTTGCCCCTTAGAACTTTCGGCCTCTTTTTCTTTATTCTTGGAAAGTCCCAAACCTCCCAGCACCATGGGGAGACATCATTTCCTATGCTCCTGAAATTTTAAAACTGAGGCCCTGTCTTCGGGTTCTAGGGATCTGATTCGAAATTGCACCTCCGAATAGGACCTTGCCCCTTGGAAAACATCATCCGAGGGTGAACATTCATGCTCAAACCTCTTCAATCCACAATTTCCCAAATGAGTGCTTACGATCCCCTGAGGATCATGTTTTTTGTACTCGATAGAGACTAAGCTCAAGTCTTCTATGGCTGCAACTTCAGCCTTAGCATGTCCAAAATCTAATAAGGAATAGGAATTTAGCCGAATAGGGAAAAATGACCATACCTTCTTTGATGATGATTTGAGCTCTTTGCTCACTCCGCCGATTATTGTTTGTCGAGCAATTTCGCGACAAGCTAGATTGTCGGGGATGAATAATGGTAGCGCCAGAGGAGGAACAACAGCTCCAAATACTCTCAAATAGGAGAATTCCTCTTCCACATACCAGTCTGCGATACGTCTCAGATTCTCAACAATGCCATCCGATATGCGGGGTGGTAAAAGACCAAAAATGGCGATGTGCAAGGGCACCATCACCCAGTTAAAAATCTCATAAATAAACTTGTTCGCGTTATTTTCCCACAGCTTATCATGGTACTCATGAAAAGTCTTCTCTTGGGTTGGACTCCAATCCCAATTCATCAAAGGAAAAGGCATCATGGAGCATATCGCATCCATGATATACGCAGACATGAAGAATCCAGATGGTTTCCCGGCTGCTTTCTGCTCTCGGTACTCGATGACCCTATTGACCAAATTATTGGAGAGCATTTTTTCCCAATTGAAAGAGGAACCTTCTGCTACCCGAAAGATGAGAGGTACCCACTGGACGTAAAAATGCGCGGTATCCTCCCAGCTGAAAAGCCGACAAGTCATCATCGCCACATACATATAGTTTGGCTCCAACGAAGAAATTGAATACACACCCTTGTCGTTCACTCTGAATGTCGAGGAACGAGACACCCAATCCTTTATCAAGCCTGGCATGGTTTTGTCAAATTCTTCGCACTCCTTCTTTTTGAAATCCGCCAGGAATTCTTTGCCATATGTGTGTTCATAGGTTGGTAGGAGCTTATACATAGACTGGATATGTTCGGGCCTAAAAGTCCCAATCATGGCTTGTCGGTCATTTAAGATAGTTCTGGAAGGCAGGTCGATGTGATCCAATGCCCATCGGATCATGTCGTAGTATGGGAGAAACCGAGGTCTGGTTGCAACCAGGTGCATTCCCGACTGAACAATCATCTTGTACTTAGTGTTCAGGTCATCCTTCACAATATCATAGTTATAGTCATTAGAGTCTGAATAGTTTACCAACTCGGATTGCGGGATATCTGAAATAGATGACCAGGTGGATACTGAGCCGCTCGTCTGGGGCGAAGTATCTGAGACATTGTCCGGACCCTGTGCCGCAACCTCGATGTTTGCTTTCGTCGCTCTCCTTGGTTCCATAGCTGAAGCTTGTTGTTTTGCTCTTCTGTAGTAAACCTGTGTATACATGCGGAAATGAGTATCCTCGGGGAAAGGCGAGCTCTATGCGTTAATAAGAAATGTTTAAAAATTAAAATGAAATATCCTATATATTTGAAAATCATGTACCTTTGACATAAGTCTGTCAAATCGTGAATAAAACCAAATTTATTGAAAAAATCCGATCTTATTTTCTTCGTGGATTCACCCCAATTTCTCATTAATGTCATGAATATTGGGCGGCTTGACAGGTACTCGGGTTATGGAGAGTAAATAAATAAATACCTCGTGAAGTGTGCCAACCTTGAAGCGCGGGACATATTCCGTTTAATTTTAAAGTATTACAAATCTTATTGACTTAAAAAACTTCCTCGCCTTTCGTTGCATCGCGAACTTTGTTTTCGCGTTTTGACCCTTTAACTTGCGATACTGCGAGGGCTGATTTTAATGTAATCAATGGTAATCGTGATTGGCGGATCCTTAATGATATGATTAACTTAATCACCATATCGTGACTCAGGAATTCGAAGACAAATTTTTAGGAGAATGATATGCCGAGTCGCGATATCGCGATGCGACGATAATTAGGCTTGAATTAAGAGAAGGAAATTTTAGACTAGGCGATTAATTAATCTTGATATAATTATGTCGCAACTTCGTGAATCGGAGTTTTGGATACCTTAACTTTATGAAAGAAAATGCTGAGCGACGATGTGCTGAGAACCAAGTTTAACCATGGTTAGTTTTTTACCTTTAGTTATCAACCAAGGTTTTCACAAAAGCTATCGCGTTCTCGGCTATCGGGGCTGTAAGAACAAAAAATTGTCCTCGACGAATGCCGAGGCGCGAAACACTGACGATGCCTAATCAAGTGTTAAAGGTTTTACCACAGTCAATGCCTTAGGTGGAAAATTTGAAAAACAAGTTCGCAGTTTCGCGACTTCGGGACTTGAGAAATCAAAAATCAAAGCGTCTGACTTGCGATATCCGAAAATAAAACAAAAAAGGCAAACATATTAGCGAAAAATTAATCTTTTCTTTTGAAAAATGAAAAATCATTGCCATTCACGGGACAAGACTTCAGAGCTTTATGATTTCGGAAGGAAGAGAAAAGTTATTTTAGATCTCAAGTATCAAAAATTGAAAGTTTGAGCGAGGTGAAAAACAAGGGCGGCTCCAACAACCTCCTTTGCCTATAGAAATCAATTATGTGCTTTGATACCACTTGGTAGAGATCTACATAGTTCTCAGTAACTCTGTTTCTCTATGCTCCTTCTGCACAGTTTCCCCCCCCATAAGGTATTCAGTAACCTTGAGATTCCTCTTGCATTTATGATCACTTTTGTGTGCCCTCCTGGCATGTTCTTTTATGACTCTGAAGAGTTCATATTATCTCCTTTTATTGTCTCCCTCTTATTTGCTATCTACAATCAAAATCCATCCTTCTCCTCTTTCTCTTTCGCCTGAAATCTATAGACGAAAATCAACTCTATTACCACCTAGTATCAGAGTATCTCCTATCACCATATTCCCCTTTTCCTTCTTTCTACAAGAAAAATTATGGATCTGATACCACCTGATGTAGCCCCCCTCCCCTCCTAGGGTTTTGCGACCTCCCGGTATCTGGATATTTCCTTTTCTTGAGTTGGATTGACTCTTTAGGTTCCTCTTTGAACCCAATTCTGACAAGGCTAATAAATGTTTGGCCATGCCTTGGTATAGGTAGTGGGTAGGGTTGCCTTAAATAGTTTCCTGTAGTAGGTCCAGATCGTAGTCAGGTATGGATAAACATTTATGGAATTAGGGATGATTTTAAGGATGGAAATTTATTTTAAAATGTAGAAACCTTGGCGAATATTACTAATCCTTCATATGCCAACTATAAATGATTGGCGATATTTTTGTAAAAATATTCAAATTTCTAAGGATTTTATATAGTTTTTATAAATTTTTGGCGATTTTTAAGGTAAAATAATTTTATCCTATAGAATTTGGGTGAATCATTTTTAAAACAGTGAATCTCGATTTTGGAAAAACCATGGAAAATTAGCCCATGAGCGAAATTTAGCCCCTAAAATCATCCCTATATGGAATGTAGCCATAGGAGTATGGTGTTGTAACTGAGATAGTGATAGCACTAAGGCGGTGCAGAGGATAAGCTCGTAGAGCCCCCACTTTGCGATTAACGAGACTCATAGTAGAGTTAGGTAAGGATATCTTGATGCAACCCCCCTCCCCTCTTGGGGTTCTACGACCTCCCGGTCTCTGGATCTTTCCTTGTCCTAATTCGAATTGACTCTTTAGGTTCCTCTTTGAACCCAATTCATCTCTGATACCACCTGATGCAGAATCCCAAGAAAGTAGGGGGTTGCATCAGGATCTCCTAACCTAACTCTACTCTAAGTCTCCTTAATTACAAAGTGAGGGCTCTATGAGCTTATCCTCTTCACTTCCTTAGAGCTATCACTGTCTCAGTTACGACACCATACTCCTATGACTACATTCCATAAATTTTTATCCAGACCTAACTAAAATCTAGACCTGCTATAGGAAACCATTTAAGGAAACCCTACCCACTACCTATACCAAGGCATGGCCTGGAATTTATTAGCCTTACAACATGAAATATGTATAGGATCATATTTAAATTTTAAAAATGTGAGGTTCGGTGCCTCTCCCTTTCTCCATTGCGCATCTACATGTTGGCGTGCTAGCACATTTCTGAGGTAGAGCAATGATCCTGCATCAAATAACCACATAAACAACATTGCACAAAGCACATAAAGACACATGATACATGTGGTTCACCTCAGTGTGGGGCTATGTCCACCAACTTCTTCTTCTTCTTTATTAGTCTTCAATCTTCTTACATTCATTTTCTCCTGTGCACAAAGCTACAGAGACCAACTCTGCAGTGGATAGGTGATTTGTGCACAACACACTAGATCCACCTTCCTCAAAATCAGGTCAAGGCACAAAGCCAACTCCTCAATAGCACATAGCACTTACACACAACGTCTGTGCACAAAGAAACTTACAAAACACTTGCACTTAGCTCTACAAGCCTTTAACACATTCTTGCACAAAGCCAACCAGATCTAGTAGTACTTCTTACATCACTTAGCTACTTATTTATACATTTACAAAAAGGCCTAATAGGCCTAATAATGGGTCAACCCATGGGCCGACATCCCTTAACCCATTACATAAAATGTAAAAACCTTTGCTGGGTCCACAAGCCCACAAAATTAGTGAGATCCCATGATCTCTACTCTTCCTGGGAACTCCATCTTTGACCATCCTGTCAAAGTCCCAAAAATGGTCAAACATGACCAATGTTTCCTCAAAACTTGGTCAAGGGCCAACAATAACACAGATAAGAAGTTACAACATGTTTGAATCATTGAGCACTAAAGTGGAATTCTACAAGTGTAACAAATTTGTAAACATGGCCAAAGATTGCAAAATGACAGTTCCTCCTAGAGAACCACAACAAAACTACAATAGTCACAGACAAGAAACTCAGAAGAGAACATGGATAAAAAAGAAAAATCAATATAACAATGAAGAATGCACACTCTATCTATAGGCTAAGAAGAAGAAACATGGTTGGTATGTTGACAATGGCTGTTCAAACACATGATAGGTGATAAAGATAGGTTTCTTACATTAAGAAAGGAAAGAGATGGATCAATATCCTTTGGAAATGATGATTCATCTAAAATAATTGGAAAAGACACAGTCAAAATTGGAAACAAGAATACAAAGGCATAAAATGTTCTACTAGTAGAAGATATGAAACATAATAGTCTAAGTGTGAGTCAAATGTATGACCTGTTGGATTACTGAGAGGGGGGGTGAATCATTAATAGAGAAATGTAATCCTTTTTAACCATATAATGCAGCTATTATATCAATGTAGCATTATCATCCAATATTTGCAGAGTAAATAAACAATGAACAAATGAACAATCATACACATACACAGTACACTAGTGTTTTTATGTGGAAACCAAAAGCAGGAGAAAACCACATAATTATTTTTCTTATATGTCATGAAGAATTACATTCATTGGAAGCACAAACTTCCTTTGTTTTCGAACTGCAACAAGAAGGAGGCTCCAACACCCTAGTTTCTCAGGCTACAACCCAAGGGAAGCTCCAACTCCCCAATTTTTTGTCTACAACCAGAATGAGGCTACAACCCCCTATGTTCTCTAGATACAACCATCTATCCTTGCCTCATCCAACCTCCCTGACGTATAAGTAGAATGATGGAACCACTATCACACTATCACTATGAGATATAGTATTGTAAACCTGTACCAATCAACCTACACCAAACAATCTGTACCAATAACTAGAACCATGCATCAACCTATACATCAACCTGTAATACACTTGTACCATAAACAAGTGCATCAACCATGCACCAACCTGTACCTCAACCTCCAAACCTTCCTTAACTTTAACAACAAAAGACTAGCATTTTTATCAAACTTTACTTTAGTCTCACATGACTAGTTTTGGATTAGTCAACAACCCTAACTTGAAATAATCATAACTATGTACTTGTATTGAATACAGATATGAAAAGAATACACAATTTTCTTTAGTGTTTTTTATGCAATTCCTCCAGGTGTCACTACTTGGAACCTCTCAGAAAATGAGTTATAGAAAAAATGGCATACCTTGTTGAATTATGGCTTATTCTAGAGAGTGAACTTGTATAACTTGCCCTGCGCGGTATATTTTTTGTATGGATATGAAAATTGTACACATGATAATATAGATTTTACTCTAACCAACACATTTGGTCTTATTGAATCTGGATCTATTATGAAGAAGTTATGACATTTTTACCTGAAACACATGTTTTAGACTAGTTTCAGGACTAGCCACAAACCCTATTTTTCACGAAGTGTAACTCCAAAAATACAACGAACCACAAGTTGTAATTCGTTCCATAGCTACTTGGATATGTTTCCTCAATGGCCACCCAATTTTATAGTCTGAATCATTCTAGGAAAAACATTATTGTGAAAATGGTGAGATGACTTGTAAATAACATACCTTAGAAAACATCATCAAATGAATTTATCCTCACTTGAATTTCGACCTTCTTTACTTCACCTTCCCTATGAAATTCATCTTAGATATCATTTGGTTACCTCAGTCACCTATAGATATTTAATATTCTCAAGTGTGTTCAAAATGAGAGAGCCTTGCCTCTTATTTATACTTTCATGTAGCTTCCTCAAGGGGTTACCTTTTAACCATCTTAACCCAATTTCTTTATTTTAGGGCTAACCCACTTCTAACCACTTTCCATAATTAGAAAGGTCTCCATTTAATTTATTATTTAAATAACCCTCCTTGACTTTTTCACTTCACTTTATTATTTAAATAATCCTCCTTGACTTTGTCACTTCACTTTATTATTTAAATAATCCTCCTTGACTTTGTCAATTCACTTTATTATTTAAACAATCCTCCTTGAATTTGTCACTTCACTTTATTTTTTAAATAATCCTCCTTGACTTTGTCACTTCACTTTATTATTTAAATATTCCTCTTTGACTTTGTCACTTCACTTTATTATTTAAATAATTTCTTCTTTGCAAGCACTTTAACTTCTTTGACCTTTTGGGGCTTCAAGCCAACATGTGAGAGTCCTCCAACTTCATAAGGTCATAAATCTCAAACCATGAGGAGTTTTGTGATGTTCCACATACCACTAGAAATGGCATGACATGTACTATCCATATAGAATAGTATTACCTGCAAAATATAAAAAATAATACCATTATACATCAAACAAACATGGGTCCATTACCAAAACCTTTGTGCTACCAAAATTCTCTACCAGAATTTCTTCAAGGGTTGACATCAATGACAACCAACCAAATTAATAAAAAATCTCCTCCTTTGGCATTGATGGAAACAATATGATGCAATAATGAAATCATATCACTCATTCTCCCCTTGGAACCATGCCTACATCTCTATGACCAACGCTCCCCCTGGAACCATGCCTAAATCTCTGTGACCAATGCTCCCCCTAGAACCATGATTGCATCTCTGTGACCAACACCCCCACTGAAACCATGCCTTCATCTCTATGACCAATTCTCCCCCTGGAACCATGCCTCTGTTCTATGCATCTAATAAATCTCTCCCCCTTTATCATCAATGGAAAATGTATCTTTCCATTTGAGGTTGCACCCCCTAACTGACTCATCTGATCTCCCAACCTGAACTGTCCTCTTTATGGTGCTTCCTCATGTACATCTAATCCATATAAGATAATAATTCAAAAAAATTCATTTTGGTGTAGAAATAACTCCGAGTCTCTGGCGAAGATACTCAGAGGATTGTCGTGGAAGCATTTTTGTAAAGATGTCTTCCACTTGTTCTTTTGTGCCCACATATTCAACTCTGATGTTTCTTTCTGCACCCTGTTCCTATAGAAAGTGATACTTGATTGGAATGTGCTTCTTCTTGGAGTGCATCACCGGGTTGTTTGAGATATTGATGGCATTTGTATTATCAACATAGATTGGAATGGGCTCATCATACTCAACTTGTATATCTGTCATAGTTTGTTTCATCCATAGAACCTATGTACAACATGCTACTACTACAATATACTCTGCCTCAACTATAGATAAATATATTTATGATTGTTTCTTTCTTATCCGTGATACTAAACACTCACCTAGGTAGAACACTACTCCACTGGTGCTTCGTCGGTCATCAATGCAACTTGGCCAATCTACATCTATGTAGGCAATAAGTGATAGATCTTATTGTTGCAAGAGTTGGTTCTAAGCTGTAATAGATCCAAGCCTTAGCACATTTTAAATGAAATAAATTTTGTCACTCGGACTTGACTTGGGTTGCATGCAAGTAAATTCTGAGATAATCTCGAACCACTTTTGATTGGAAACTTCCCCTTCCAACTCGAGAGGGATCTCTAAAAAATATGTCACAACAGGATATTCAATAGGCTTAACAATGGGCAGATCTATGGGTAACAAAAAGTTTTGGGTTTTTAGGGTTGATGGGTTGGACCGGAAAGTAGTCCATTGGGCATGGATTCAAATGATCAAGCAAGTAATAAGAGCTTTTCGAAAATGGAAATCCATGGAGCAGAGGTGAGATAGAAGTTGATTATAGAGGGAAGGATTTATAAAATGTATGGCAACAAAATAAAGAGAAAACATATCAAAATGCAAGGAACACTTAGCAATGAGTGAATTCCAAGCATAAATCAGTGGAAAGAGATAGTTGGGATAGAGCATCTAGTAAGGATGAATTCTAAACCTTCATATCTCTGCAAGAAACAACCTATAACCTGTCCAGCAATAGAGCATATAACAAATGGATGAATTCCATTACAAGCACAGTTACAAATCGGGAAGCAAATGGAAATAAAACCAAGTGAAATGATGTGAAAATGAAGCAATAAGACATTCTCTGCAAACAAAATCACAAGAATCTTTGATATAGATCGAAAATGCTCTGCACTCTTTTATTAAACATGAAAACAAGTGCTACAGCCTAGGAGTACTACTCATCCCCCCTCTTTTACAAATATTCCTCCTATATGTATTGAGTTCGAAATCCTCTCTAATATAAAAGATAACAACAGTTACAACCAATTCTTGAAACTTTTTTCCATAGAAAATGGGCCAAAATGCCAAAAACTAGGGCTGCAGTTACAGATATGTATCTCTCGAATAGAGATAGATGTGTATAAAATAAAAGAGGATTTTGTGAATCTATTTATTCTTAGCAAAAACCTCTCTTTGTTCCCTGAGATCCATTTTCATTTGCCTCATATCTTCATTTTACAAACATGTGTCAAAACAGGAAAATATAAGATCCGAAAATTAGGGCTCGGAGATGGATTCGATTCTCTCAATATGTGACAACTGTAGGAAAAATGAGAGATTCTCTTGATATTCTATGTGTTAGGCACAAAAACCTCCGACCGTTTCTCAAAATGATCCTCCAATCACTCAAAATCATCATTTGAAAATGATGACTCAACATAGTAAAAAATGCCACATTTTTAAAAAAAAACCTCATCTTGTGGGGGAATTTTGAATGCCTTCATAGAATCCAAATGAAATTATTAAGAAATCACTAGAAATATTAGGATTTTTAGATGTCGATCGACTATTCGAACATGAAAAACAATCTCTCCACGACTGATAAAATTGTGTTTTATAAAGCAATTTTGCATATGACTGGAGTCCCGATTTCAGGTTTTCGAAATTCGTGGAAATGAAGCAGTGGTTATTAAAATCTCCATGTCGGCCAAATCCCCAATGGACAAACCCACAAAATAGATTTCATCTTTTACATTGCACTCTTTCAGGCCTTCAGGTTTAGGGTATCATGTCCTCAAGAGTTATGACATGAAAGGAATTTCGAATCACGATGGGATTAGTTAGAGGATAATCATTTTTCTTAATCTCTTAATTAATCATGATTAGAAATTAATATTTAACTTTTCGTGGATTTAAGTGTCGAGACTTCGATAATACTTGACATGAGAAATCATGAATCATGAAATTGCGATGGGATTGATTAACAGTTAAAACACTTTTAGCTTTGTGATTAAGCATGATTAAAACACATGATTTCGAGGTTTCAGAAAGCACAAACTTGAAACTTAAGGCATAAAGGCAGCTCGAGTCATGAAATAACAATGAAACTTGTCAACATTAATCTTTCTTATTCTTTAATTAACCTGACTTATCATTTAATACTTTAGTGAATTTGGGGATCGGGGCTGTAGTTATTAAAATATCTACGTCGGCCAAATCCCGACGGCTAAAAACCCCAGAATTATGAGATTTTTCTCCATATGGCTTAATGCTCGATGTATGTGGTCATTTAACTACCAATGCTTCCATTCATTTTCCTTATGACTCAATGCCCGAACAGATGGTACATTTCTTTGATTTTCACATGAACCATGTCTTTGGATTTTTCATGAGTTGGCTTGTGACTTTTGTACTGTTGTGGAATTTGGAGTTGATTTCGGCGTTATTTGACTGAAGATGATAGGTAGAGAACATTCAGTGTTGCGCGTGACATACTAATGGTCATTTTATCACATATAAACTTTCGGTAGTTAAACACTATAAATTTTTTCTCTCCTAAGTTACCGAAAGCCAAAATTTCAATATTTGTTACAACAGATCCTTTCCTTTTGGATACCATAATCCAAAATCTTTTGTTCCTTTGAGATAAATGAAAATCCTCTTCACTGCTAATACATGTGATTCCTTTGGTGTTACTTGAAATTGTTCCACCTGTCCAACTGCTTGCTTTACATCTGGTTTGGATGTTGTCACATATAGTAGGATACCAATCATTGACCTATATTTCCTTTGATCTGTATACTTTGAATCATCATCTTTTATCAACTTGCAACTGGTTTGCATGGGAGTGATAAATGGTTTTCAATCTTCCATTTTGAACCTCTTTAGCATTTATTTGATATACTTGGTTTGAGAAATAAAAATTCCTTGGTTTCTTTGATGTATCTGAAGGCCCAGAAAGAAGGATAGTTCTCCAAGTAATGGAATTTCAAATTCCTTCTGCATGTCCTTTGCAAATTTTTGGCTTAACCTATCATCAGTACTTCCAAAAATAATATCATCAACATAAACTTCAATTAATAAAATACTATATTGAGTTACCTTGATTTAGAGGTTGTTGTCTGCACTTCCTTTTCTGAACCTTTCCTGCTGTAGATATTTATCCAGTCTAGAGTACCATGCTCTAGGAGCCTGTTTTAGACCATACAAGTCCTTCTTTAATTTATACATAATCTTCATTCTTTGAAAACTAAAATCCTTTTGGTTTTTCAACGTAGACTTCTTCTTCAAGTTCCCCATTCAAAAAAGATGATTTTATGTCCATCTGATACACTTTAATATTTTTGGAGCATGCATAAGCTAAAAGCAATCAGATTGCTTCCATTCTGGAAATTGGGGCAAATGTCTCTTCAAAGTCTATTACTTCAACCTGTGCATATCCTTTACATACCAAACTAGCTTTGTTCCTTGTAACTTGTCCATCTTCATTCGATTTATTCCTGTATACCCACTTTGTGTTGATCACATTCTTATCCTTTGTTCTTGGAACCAATTCTCAAGTGTCATTTTTCTCTATTTGATCCAATTCTTCATCCATGCCCTTATTCCAAAATTCATCCTTTCTAGCCTCTTCAAAACAAGTTGGTTCAATTGTAGATGAGAGTGCTAGGTGCATTTGTTCTAGTGAACAGATTCTTCTTCTAGTCTCAACTCCTACATCTTTGTTTCCAATAATATGATCTGAAGGATGATTCTTCTGTACTTGTCTTGTAGGTGTCTTTGGAGGCACTTTCTGAACTTTCTCTTCTACTTCCGTCGGATCCCCTTCATATTCCCCTTCTACTTCTTTTTCATCTTCTGCGTCTTCTTCATAAAACTGTTCCATTGATTCATTTTCTTCTTCCTTTAATTCTTGTTTACCTATTTCATCAATTGTTACGTTGATGCTTTCCACAAATTTGTTCAATCCTAGGTTGTAACACTTGTATGATTTCCTTGTACTTGAGTAACCAACAAGCACTCCTTTGTCCACACGAGATTCAAAATTTCCCATTCTTCCATCTTCTCTTTTGATGTAGCATTTGCTTCCTAAAACTCTGAAGTGCTTCACATTTGTTGGTCTTCCTTTCCATAGCTTGTAGGGAGTTTTTTCAGTGTTGTTTCTGAGCATTACTCTGTTTTGAATGTGAAATTTTGTATCTATCAATTTGGAATCCATTATCATTGTTCGAGTCATTTCCTGTATTTCCATTCTCTTTCTTTCAACAAATCCATTATGTTGACGTGTCCTAGCAACGAAGAATTGTCTTTTTATTCCATGTCTACTGCAGTAGTCCATAAATTCCTTTGAAGTGAACTCTCCTCCATTATCATATCTCAAGCATTTTATTTTTGAATCCAGTTCATTTTCAACCATTTCCTTGTAGACCTTGAAGTTTTCAAAAGCTTCCAACTTATTCCTAAGAAAACAAACTGCAGTCATTCTTGTATAATCATAAACTAATAACATAAAGTATTTCTCACCTTTTAAACCCTTTGTTGTAGTTGGTCCAACTAGATCAATATGCATAATTTCCAGTGGTCTTGTCATTGAATATTATTTTGATTTAAACCTAGTATTTGTTTTCTTTCCTTGTTGACAATGCTTGCATAAAGTGTTGGTTGGTTTCGTGATATGGGGAATTTCTCTAACTGCTTCCCTTTTGTTGAATTTGACAAGGTTATAAAAATGTATGTGGCCCATTCTTCTATTCCATAACCAACTTTCATCTTCCTTTCCTAGGAAACAATTTTCATTTCCAAATTCACTTAATACATATACGTTGCTTGAAGTTCTCGCAACTGTTGAAATCAATTTTCCTGAACCTTCTTTTCTTATCTCGCACTTTTTTGAATCGAAAGTAGCTTTATGACCTTGGTAACACATTTGAATCACACTTAGAAGATTATGTTTCATATCTTCTACTAGTAGAACATTTTCTGCCTTGGTATTCTTGTTCCCAATTCTAACTGTGCCTTTTCCAATGATTTTAGCTGAATCATCATTTATGAAGGAGACTGACCCATATCTTTCCTTTCTTAATGTAAGAAGCTTTTCTGTATCACCTACCATGTGTTTTGAACAACCATTGTCAACATACCAACCACGTTTCTTCTCCTTAGCTTGTAGATTAAGTGTGCATTCTTCATTGCTATACTGATTCTGCTTTCTTATCCATGTCCTTTTTTGAGGTTCATGTTTGTGAATGTTCTTTTTATGTTGTGGTTCTCTAGGAGGGACTATCATTATGCAATATTTTTCCATGTGTACAAAGTTGTTACATTTTTAGCATTCCACTTCAGTGCTCAAATATTCAAACCTGCTGTAACTTCTTCTTTGTGTTTCACTAGGGCTTCTTGGATAATCATTTTGTGTATGACTTTCAAAGTTGTTTATGTTCCTGTTGTTAGCTCTGCAATTCACATCTTTATGTCCAAACTTATTACATGCATAACATAAAAAATAAAAATATAGTTTGATACCTAGGAGTTGAAGATATTTGGAAAGGAGGTACTCTTATGAATCCTTCTTCTTCCTGAGGCCCATCTATTTCTCCCGGTTGTTGATTATGAAATCTAAATCTTCTAGGTGGAGGAGTGTCCCTGTAATTTTCTTTGTAGACCTTCCTATCCTGTTTGATTGTTTCTTCATAGCTTTTTGGATATGTTTCTTGTTTTGTTGTTTTGGATATTGTTCCCTTTTCTTTCTGATTGTATCTGATTCTGAACTTGTCATGATGAGGTTTTTGATTGTTGGTAATGTCATTCAAAACTTTTGAGTTGTTCTACATATTTTTCTTTTGAACATCATTTCTTAATGTGACAATTTCTACTTCCAAATTTCCAATGATCCTGTCTCTTCCTTCTAGTTGTTCTTTGAGTGCTTCTTCAATTATTTTATCTTCTTCAATTTGAACCTTCAAGTTTTTGATCATTTGTTCTAGTTCATGAGTGTCTTATTTCTTGTCTAGTTCCACTTGTAGTTTCTTGTTTTTCTTGTTTTCTCTTCTGATAACTTCTATGGCACACAACCATTCTTCTCGGTAGTCAACTTCTACCTCTTCATATTCTTCTTTGGCCTCTTCATATTATTCTTCAAAGTCTTCTTTATCAGATTCTTGTACTACCATGAATATAACTCTTTCTCTCTCACTACCACTGGCTTCATCTTCATATGATGATGAGATGTCTTGTTTGGTGCATAATCTTTTCTTGAAAACTTTCTTTGTGGTTCTTTTGCCTTTATATGTTTGTTTTCTATTTGAGTAACCTTAATCATTTCTCTTTTTCTTATGAGGACATTTGTTATCAAAATGACCAATACCATCACAATTAAAACAAATCAAAGGAAGATTACCTCTATACCTTCTGTTGGTTCCCTTGTTCAATCTTCTGACAAAGTTGGTCGCTTCTTCATCATCTTCCAAGATGTCACTGTTATTGCTATGTTATTTTCCTTTTTAATTTCCCTTTTTCTTTGACCTTTCAGATGCTTTGAAGGTTGCTTCTTTTATATCTAGATTTTCTTGTTCAGTTCTCATTTAATATTCTATGAAGATTCCATGTAGTTCGTCCATGCTTATTGAGTTTATATATGCTCTTTCTTCTAGTGTTGATATATTAGGGTCAAATATCATAGGAAGAGATCTTAGTACCTTTTGAACAATTACAGATTGTTTGATGTCGTCTCCCAATCCCAAGATTGCATTAACTGTTTCATCAACTCATAAAAAGTAAGCTGCAATGTTCTCATATTCCTTCATCTTTAGTTGTTTGAACTAATCTCTGTAAGTTTGAAGATTTTCTTTTTTGACTTTTGAATCTCCTTCATAAATATTTCGAAGTTTGTCCCAAATATCTTTAGCAGATTTTCAATGTGCAACTTTGGCGAAAACTGATTCTCCAAGATCATTTAGAAGTGAATTTGTGGATTTGGAATTATTCTGATCGAGTTTCATTGATTTTTCATTTGTTGGCGGAACTACTGGTGTTGTGTATCCATCTACAATTAATTGCCAAATTTCAAATCCTTGTCCCTGTATATATGTCTTCATCCTTATGCTCCAAAATGAATACTTTTGTCCATCAAACTGTGGTATTCCATTTTTATACATGTTTCTCTCTATGATCTACCTTTCAATGGTTAAACTAATTTTTGAAGGAACCTGCTCTGATACAAATTGTTGGATTACTGAGAGGGGGGGTGAATCAATAATAGAGCAATGTAATCCTTTTTAACCATATAAATCAAGTGTTATATCAATGTAGAATTATCATCCAATTTTTGCAGAGTAAATAAACAATGAACAAATGAACAATCATATGTATACATAGTACACCAATGTTTTTACATGGAAACCCAAAGTGGGAGAAAACCACAAAATGTTTTTTCTTATATGTTTTGAAGAATTACATTCATTGGAAGCACCAACTTCCTTTGTTTTCTAGCTGCAACTGGAAGGAGGCTCCAACCTCCTAGTTTCTCAGGTTACAACCTGAGGGAAGCGCCAACTCCCCAGTTCTTTGAATACATCCAGAAAGAGGCTACAACCCTCTATGTTCTCTAGATACAACTGGAAGGTGGCTACAACCACCTTTCCTTGCCTCGTCGAACTACCCTGACATATAAGTATAATAATGGAATTGTAATGTCCCGAGCCATCAACCCCATTGTCGAGCAATGCTACTACGTGGAAACATTCTCATACTTATATATATGACTTGCATTAAATAAAATTAACACATTTAACTAAAAAATACAGAGTAATCACATGATTACTGCTAACATACAAAAATAATGGAATTAACGGTCATTCATAATTGCAACGAAATACATGATAATATTGCAAGCATCGCAAACATGCATTTTAATTGAAATTAAACACATGATGATACTTTTCTTTGAAATTGTAGTAACTTTATTGTTGATGATTGAAAACGTCAACGTAATTTCTCCCGCAAAGTGTTGCTAAGCCTATTATTATATAAGACTAAATAATGCTAGTAGGTGGGACCCCCTTGAACTTTGGAAGATCAGGTCTGTTCATTTTCAATGTTATGATGATGTGCTACAAAGTTTTACATGGTTGATGAGAATATGGTTGTCGTTGATATTAGTTAAGTTCTGAGATGTTGTTCCTTCATGATACTACAACCTTCTATTCATTTATGGTATTTTTTTTTCTCGCACCTGTACAACAAAAATATTAGTGAAAAATGCAAAAAGTATCTGAGGAAAATCAAAATACTATATCTAATGCAAAAGAGACCTAGCTCTGCAATACTATATGCATGAAAATACTTGTTGATAGTGGTTAAGTCCTAGATAACAAAGAAATGGCTATGAAATATTGTTAATTTACATTTTATATGCATATCGTGGAAATTTTGGTGGCGCATTTGGCAAGGTGATAATGCATTGGTTATGCATTTCTTAATGGGATTGGTAGCTAATATACATATGTTATAATGTTGGTGGCTCATGGAAGTGATGGATTGCATTTTTTATGGTGATTATGTTATGTTTTGGGTTGATGTTGATCACGCTATTTGGTGACGAGTCTATACATGATCGTTTAGATTGTGTAGTGGTCAAGCGATTTATTTGAGTTATATCGGAAATGTAAACATAGGTGGCGCATTTGGCAAGGTGATTACAAATGGTTGAATTATTATGTGGTTGGATTATGCTATGGTTTAAATGTTTTGATACTATCGATGCACTGGTTGATTAATGGTGTTAATGGAAGGCTCGTTGGCATGTACTGTGGAGTAAATAAGATGAGGATGGAGGCAACGTTCATTTACTGGACGTCCCCTTTACCCTTCCCATTGGCTGCCACCCTAGTCGAACTATTGTTTGATCTTGTTGTTGTGTTCACACTCCGAATTTTTAGCAAGGTGAAACAACTTGGCCACCCCTCGGCTTAAGGATTTCAATTAACATGTATGTCTCTTTTGGCCATTCTTGACTTCACTCTAGTTATGAAATGATTTCGGCTCAGTTGTGTGGGTTTGTGTTTTTCCTGAGTGCTATAACTGTGTGGAATTTTGGATTTAAATGGAAAATATATGGTTTGACTTTTATCAGTTAAGTTCGTTGGATTGTTAGTCTTCCTGGGTGATAGTTCCTTGTTACCATTGTGTGTTGGTTGAAGGTATTTTGGTTGGATGATTGTCTTCATGGTTATTGGGTTTAATTAAGAGCCATGTTTCTTGTTTCGGCCTTGCCACGCGACTGTCTCCCGTCCATAAGAACCACAACCCCTTGTGCATACACCTTCGGCCTCAAAGTCTCACTGAATTTAGTTTTGTTCCTTCTGTGAAGGCTATTGTGCAAACCCTTAACCCTCCAGGCTAGGGTTGCATAGGGAAACTGTTGCACTTGTCAACTGGTTTCCAGTTATTGTGGTCTATTACCCTGAGTACAGGCTCACCCCTGGGTCGTATAGCCATCATGTTGGTATGGATTCCCGTCACTGCTTCTGTGATATTAGCATAAACCTTACATTTATATTTTCTTTTTTAGGTCCCAGTCACCTGCCTTATGCTAAGTAACTCAACAATTTTAATGGAATGACCTCTACCCTGTGTCGATTGGATGCTTGGTTATGCATAGCTACCATGGCTTGTTCCATTGGTTGTTCCTCTACCATAGTGGCATTTTTTGGTTGATATAAAGTCACTAATATTGACACTTTTGATGTTTTGGTTGATGGTTGGCATTGGTTATGAATATTGGGGTTGCTCACGCAAGTCGCATTCTGTATAGGGTGTTTTGCAAACTAAATTATTGGGCTGGGTATATCTATTGCATCTTCTGTTGTTGGTTGAATAAACTTGAGTGTGCACAGCCTGGTCAATCATGATTGGCTAAATAAATAGCTCAACACGATTTATTGAGTTATATCATGGTCGTATGTTGCTATGTGATTAGTGGGATTGTTGCACCATGAAGTTTTCTCAGTTGTGCATCATGAGTAGTATGGATGAATTGTTTTCATGATCAATGATGTCCACTAAGTTTTAAGCATGTTATTGATTTCATATTGACCACTGTTGATGACATACGTGTTTTTTATTTGGTTTGGTTTTTTAGTCATAGGGGTTTGGTGTTGTTCACACATGTCACGTCCTCTAGATGAGGTTTTTAGAATTAGAAGATTGGATTGGATATGTTTACTACATCTTTTGTCATTAGTAGAATACACTTGAATATGTGCGGCCTGGTCACTCACAAGCGACTTAGTAAATGGCCCATAATGAAGTTTTGAGTTATATCGTGGTTATAGATTGTTGTGTGGTTATGGTGGAATCCTCTCATCTATGCACCACATATAATATGGATTGATTTTTGTATGCCCAGTGATACTCTCAAATTCTAAGTGCATTTATATTTTTTCAAATTGATCACTGTTGATGACAGTTGTGTGGGATGTTTGTGTTTCAGGATAAATTCATGAGTGTGGACACAGAACAATCTCCCTAGATCCACCTGGATCTAGAACAAAACGAGACAGAATACTACTCTTTCCCTAGATCTAGATTTTGAATGAACTAAGAGAAATGGATAGTGGACATACCTTATGCACGATCTCCTTAAATCTTTGTTGTTCCTTGCACCACTTTGATGCTCTTGTGCCATCCAATCACAACAGTACAAACCAATCGAAGTACAAGCAAATTAATATATTCAATGCCTAGTCTATACATGTGATCAAGGAATCATGTAATAAGATGACATCATCATTATGGGAAAGGGACATATTCATGTATTGAATTAACTGAAAGAGAAATATACAAACTGAGCCTTGATGTCATAGATCTCCTTTCAATGGCTTCTAGTTCTGACACACACACCTGCTCATGCATGAAGAAAATCAACTACTTATGATGACCTTGCTATTGTCTCTATCTGATGCAGCATCAATTCTCCATACAATCATGTATCAATTCTCCAATAGACCTTTTGTGGTTGCCAACTTCTTGTTAACCCTTTCCATGAGTATTCTCATCAATTTATAAGAGAGAATTGGTTAGTTGCTAGGATAAGAATGATCCCAATAAATCTGGAATGCCAGCTTCTGAACAACCATTCGAATACCAACTCAATCTTCTAGAAGATTCCCTTCTAGAAGGTTCGAGAATCTTAACTTTTTCCTTTGTAAAAAGATGTCYGCACCCTGGCAATGTTTACAGTGYGAGAAGTTCGCACCCTAGATGAATGYAGCAWGCGGGAATGTATCATTCTCRCAGGAGAGTATATAAGCAGCCTGCGAACTATCTTCAAAACATGATTTCTGGAAATAGATAAGAGCAACTCTTTTCAGGAAGGAGTTCTTTAATGAGGAGTTTGATTTTCTATCATCATGACATCACCATGACATCATTACAGTGACCAAAATTGTGGATAACAGAATGCCCCCCAAAGTCTGAGAGTGGAACTAGTGACAGTTGATAGATTTTGTAAGTGGCATGTGTGTGTCAAGAACCAAAAGAGCATATAATCAGAGACCTGTAAACATCTAGACATCAGAAGAATATCATATATACCAATTCCTGAGGTAGGCATTCCCATACTCATATCATAAATTGATGACATCAAAAAGGTCATGGCCACCAATCATACACTGTGGATCCATGCAATCATAATGCAGCACAGCCACCCAAATACATCGTGGATCTGTGTGATAAATAATCGAGATGACATAGCCATGAAGCATACACAGTGGATCTATGTGTCACAAAAATATACATACTCCATCGCAACCTAGATTATAAAGACAAGATCTAGGGTCTTCAATCCCATCACCCAAAAGTATGAATCTGACCATGTGATTACATGTGTCGAAGTCGAACATGGTAGAAACCACTTGATTGTCGGTCATTGATGTATACTGTTAACAAGTGCGAGGGAAACCACCATTAATGTCAATGACTCCCAAGGTACTATAGTACAATCCATCGACTGTGAATAAATGAATTGATGTCGAACACCCAATGGAATCTCTCGATCAGGGGTCAATGACGTAAACCCACTGTCGAAAATGAGAAACTCGCGATTGAGGCATGCAAGCTTCAAGGTACTAAATGATTTCTAAGTTTTGTCTCCGAATAATGTGCTGAAGTCGATGGAACAAAACTCGTCACAGGAGGGCCTTAATGTATCCCCCATTAGTGACACAAAATGAGTAACAGAGTTTGATGGTGAAACAGAGCATGTAACAATTGGACTTTGGACACAGGGAAGGCCGACACAAAGTGAAAGGATAACTGCAGATGGCCAACTCAATAGAGGTTTCAAATGGACAGCTCTTGAACATATGGATGACACGACCAATGATTTGGCAGCATTGACTCAAAAACGACACATGGAAAGACCTTGTAATCAAATCGAATGAGAGACAAATGGATTTCCCAAACCAACTTTGGATGATGAATAGAGGGTGTCATGTTCAAGAGCGACACTTATTGCCAATTAACTCAAAGACGAAACATATCCCTTTCCCAAATTTTCCCCACCATTTCTGGCAAGTACCTCTTTATTTTTACGCAAGCTTGAAGAGGATCACATATGCTCGTTGATATAATCTCATCCTTCAGATGAGTCCCTCGGAGTATTTTTAACAAAACCTAAGAAGGAGTGGCTCGGTCCCATCACGGGTCTGTCAATGTTTGTTTAACGAGTCCAGAGATAGAAAACTCGAAGGTTTTTCAAGATTATAGAGTTTGGAAAAACGCTTAAAAAGAGAACTCTCTCAGTGCCTTTTTCGTACAATAGTCCAACGAGACTGAAAAAGGGTTAAACTATCGCTCGGAGGACGCATAAGTTCAAATACTTTAACGAGCGTGAAAATAGCAAGATCGCTCAGTAATCTTTTCATATTTAGGGAGTCGTGAAAAGGGCTTAAAGTCAACTCCAGGGGGGTTCCTTTTTCGTGTAACCACATCGAGCCCGGAAAAGAGATAAAACAAAGCTCGATCACGTTCTAAGTTTTTCACAAGTGCTAGAACGGATAAAAGGCACTTGAGGTTTTTAGATAAAAACCATAGAAAACCAAATAAAAACACCATACTTCAAAAGTTTTTGGTCCATAATCGTCTCATTAGGTACCTGCAGTCATTTTACTCACTTCCGTATTGGTAATTAGGGTAAAACGGCGAATAAACATGGAAAAAACCCACTTTCACTATGGTAAAAAGTGAATAAAACAATTTTACAACTCATTTTTACCATATGTTTTTATCCATCCACCATTTTAGTGCAAAAATTACCATTTTACCTCCAATCTTCACCGTCAATTTCCGGGAGCTTCAGGGCATCATTTCACGAACCGTCTGGATCAAACTGATAAGTGTTCAACTCCCTAGCCTTTCATGGTTCTATTTTATGATTTCATTGGTTAAAATTGAAGTTTTTGGTCGAGTTTTGAAACCCTATGTGCGTGAAAGGATTCCCGCAGGCTACCCATACAGGACCTGCGAGAAGTTCTTATTCCCGCAGGCGGGCTTAAGGTAGGGTGCGGGAAATCCGCACTGTGTATTATACCCCACCTGCGAACAACGCAGAGTCAAAATTTTGCATAATGTTTTGACCAATAAAAAACAATTTTCTCACATTTTAAGATTACTAATTATCTTTATATGATTACCATGCAGGTTAATAGTCACACAATGGTGCTCGAATGGAGGGAACGTGAACACGAAGATGATAATGCCGCCGCCGAAAATCACCCTCCAAACATTGCCGCTTTGAGAAATTGCGGTCTCTTAAAGTACTTCCGGATACTGGGCATGAGAGACCAAGTCCATTTGTTGGAGAATTTAGTCTGGATGTGGGATCCGGATCAGCAGGTGTTTAACGTCGGTACCCATACATTGACAATAGATATTGAGGATATCTATTTCTTGACTGGGTTTTCATGACGAGGTTCTTATGTCAGCTTGACTGGCAGTCGCAGAGGCGGTATGAAAATGAGTGAGTATTGCCGCGAGTATTGTGTACCAGAGGTAGAAAGACAAAAGGGAAAGGTGGCCATTTGGGGAGTGACTAATATCACTCTCTGTACCATTCTCTTTACTATAGCTCGAATGGCAGGCAGTGCTGCCCCGCACATGGCTTTACAAAGCTACTTTCAGTATGTCCTCGAGTGTCTTGAGCCCCGGGTTTTCAACTGGGTTGATGCAGTTCTACGCAATCTCAAGAAACAACTGACAAAAAGCAGGCACGGAGAACTCAAGCAATTTGGTTATGGTTCATTGTTAGTATCCTTCTTTTGCGAGAGGGTTCCAGTGTACAGACTTCAGGCAGATTGGCATTTCCTGGGTCCCAGAGATCCACAGATGCTATGATGGTGCCAGCTCATGGCTAGGCATGTGGCAGGACCTATCGTCAGATATAACGATCGTTTCTTCGACTGGCTCCAAGGCCAAGTTGTGATGATAGAGGATTATGCATACACTGGCTTGGACTTTAGAGGTGATCCTGACCTTGCCCTCCCTGAAGATGCACAATGGGGAAATATTGGTAAGAAGTACACTAACTTTTTAACTTTTTAGATGCTTTTGCATTTTCATCATATTAAATGTTTTTGGTTTTGTAATTTTAATCAAAGACTAACACCAAAATGTATTGATAACCCAGATGTTGGGGAACACAGACCAGCTGGTAGCTCTCCTGTTCAGCGGTGAGGAGAAGTAGTAGTTCTGGTCCCCCAGTATGCCAAGGACTACCTTACAGTGGAGAAGAACTTAGAGGGATTGATGCACGATGTTCCAGATATGCCTCTGGAGGAGATCCCCCGATGTGATCAGTGTCATACCGTGGGAGTCTCGACCTCTATGGGTCGTTTGCTCCGCAGAGTAGCCAGGACTTTAGCATGTTATCGTGAACATCATTGATGTCATGATATCGTTATGTAGAAGCCGTGGGCTTCCATTTTTGATATTTTGGTCTTCGGACTCATTTTGTAAACACAGAATTTGATCGTTATATATACATGGTTCCTACCGGCTTACTTTACATTTGTGTACATTTTAATGTGTTTAATTTATAAGTGATTTAAATGCCTGTCCAATACATAATTAGCTAACGCATCGGTCAATGTATTAAGACTTCTCGGAATGTGTTGATATTCTATATGATCAAAATATCTTTCCAAGAGGCGAATCCGCAAATATACTCTTAATAATGTAGGACTTCGAATAGAATAGACATTACTTAGCTGTAGCACCACTAGCTGCGAGTCTATTCGCACAACCAAACGACGAATTCCAAGAGAGATAGCATCAACCAATAACTCAATCACGCCACTATACTCTGTGATGTTGTTGGTTGCTCGCCCAAGACATACACCTCGTAAAGATATAAGCTCGTTTGTCGGGGCATAGATAGCCCAAGCAGCGGAAGCTAGGTTCCGGGTACTACAGCTAGCACCATCGGCGAAGACAATATAAGGTAGCGAATACTCTGACATCTGGCAATCAAACACAACGTAATTGTAAGGGTAGAGACCAAGTAACGTCAAACTCAAAGCTAAAAGTAATCACACACACTCAGTATGATACATAAAAATACAAGTACTTCATGCACAAATGACTCATGCATAGTACTTCTTTAAGTACAACCCATTTCTGGGTTCGCTCAAAGGTATCCCATCATAATCCACTAGCTCATATGCCCCCTTTGCCAAGACTTTTCTAACAATGTAAGGGCCACGCCACATTGGTTCGAATTTCCCAGCTCCTAAGACATCTTTTTCTTGTTCATATAGAAGAACAATATCTCCTTCAGAGAAAACATGAGGTTTGATATGTTTGTCATACTGTGCCTTAACACGTTTTTTCTGGGCTTCTAAAACAAGAGTAGCGTCACGACGAGTCTTGTCTAATCGCATTAGATACAACAGACGTTCCTCTTCAGTAGAAGTATTTGGTAAAATTTCTACAGCTAGTTTCAAAGACAGAATCTCACATTCTATCGATAGAATGGCTTCCATGCCATAAACTAATAGAAAAGGTGTGAAACCTATGGCAGACTTAACAGATGTCCGATATGCCCACAATGTCGAAAATAACATTGTGTGCCAACTGGTTTTATGGATTCCTATTATCCGTCGAATCATAGTGATGAGAACCTTATTGATGGCTTCGACCTGACCATTAGCCTATGGATAATAAGGCGTTGAGATATCATGGCGAAGGCCCAACTTCTCCGTAAGTTCAGACATCATATTATTTCTAAAATGACTACCGTGATCGGTAATGATAACCTGAGGAACACCAAAACGAGTAATGACATGGTTGAAAAGAAATAAGGCTGCAGTCTTCCCAGTATTATCAAATGTCGGCATTGCCTCAGCCCACTTAGTAAAATAATCAACAGCGATGATAATGTAACCATGCCCCCCGGCCGAGTGAGGGTGACATGTCATAAAATCAATGCCCCATTTAGTGAACGGACCTACGGAGACTACAGGATGAAGTGGAGTAGGATGTGACTGAATCTTCTGATTATAGGTCTGGCAGGCATGACACTTCTGAACAGAAATAACGCAGTCATGGAACAAAGAAGGCCAAAAATATCCTGCACGTAAAATTTTCTGAATAGTAGCATACCCAGACATATGACCACCACATGCTCCAGAGTGGCAGTCATTCAAAGCTCTCTCAGCTTCGTCAAAAGTCAAACACTGCCGAAAGACAAAGTCAATGCCTCGACGGTAAAGAGTATCACCGAGGATAATATAATGACGTTCTTGATAACGAACACGACGGCGTTCGGCACTGGACAACGCAGGCCGAAAAGTTTGAGTTTGGAGATAGATAATGATATCTCCATACCAACTATCATCTGTACTGATAAGGAAAAGCGACTCGTCAGGTAACGAATCAACTGTTACTTTTTCCGTTGCAGTGTGGGTGTAGAAATTTCGATACAAATTAATGTATTCCTGCGATTCTCCTGATCTAACAATTACCACAACTTGTTAAATATAGAATCGCTTCTACTATTATTGTGGAAGCAATTTAAACCACGATCTCAACCACAATGCACAAAGTGAAATATCAATAACACATAACACAATAAGTTTTACCGGGAAAGCGTAAAGCTAAAAACCCCACTATCATATATTATGT
>ML779202.1:847477-914757 GCA_009831015.1 Picea engelmannii | reverse complement strand
ATAAACCTCCAAGAGGAATATACAATCCTCCAATATCAAGAGATATTTTAACTCTCTATCCTTGCCCCTTCCTTCCACCCAAGAATATATGAGAGATAATAAAACTTTATTCAATTCTGGTATGTTCAGAAGACCCAACTTGTACAGCATGCCCCGTGCTCAATATTTAACATCTGATTCTGAAACTCGCACACAAGAAACTAAAGTCCGTACTCTTTCCAATGGAAGTTGTCCCACTGAATTTGGAGTCTGTATGAAAACGTTATGACTGTTTTACCCAGAACACTTGTTTTTTGACTAGTTTCAGGACTGGTCACAAACCCTATATTCCATAGAGTGTATATCCATAATTATAGCGAATCAAGAGATGAAATTTTTACCAGAGGTACCTTGATATGTATTCTCAATACCATAGCGATTTCACCATATGATTCGTTCTAGAAAAAAAGTTATAGCAAAAATGGTAAGATGACCTGAAAATAGCATACCTTAGAACACATCACCAAAAGACTTCATCCTCCCTTGAAATCCGGCCTTCTTTTACTTCTTATTCTCTTTGAAATTCGACTTGTATCAAATGAATGTATAATGATGTTTATTTATACCATTTATGTCACTTCCTTTTAACATTAGGGCTGACCTGACACTTTCTTATTTTGTAATTCTTTTCTTTAATTATCTTCAGGGCCTACATGTACAATTCACTTTGTCATCTTCAAAAATTCATTTCTCCTCAACCATGAGGATCCACGTGACATTCCACATACCATCGGAAACAAAATGATGTATACTATCCATCCATGGGTTTTGTATCTTCATGTTCATTTTCCTTCATGTCCAAATAACTTCATCAATCTTGTGGTCCAAAACCCATGACTAGGGTTGACATCAATGACAACAACCAATCTTCCAACATTGTGAACGTGATACAAAAAATATGCTCTCCTAACAACGAGCTGATAGAAGAATACTCCCAAACTATTTGGGAACTTGTCTTGAACCTGCTATCTTTCAAGATCACTCATGTGAAGAAGGAATTGAATTCCATGGCTGATCGGTTCGCTATCTTTGTAGCCTCCCCTAATCATCAACTTTTTCCTCACAGGCATGAATGTGATTTTCAACTTCTATATCATTTGTATATTCCTGGCCATGTAGGATATTGGGAGGCCCTCCCTGATGATGAGAGAATTTTCACGATCATCCAAGATGAACCTCTTAAGCCTAAGGAAATTATATCCATGAAAAATATTAAGATTCCTGAGGGCTTGATTCCTCTTGAGAGTTCATTTTCATTGAGTGTTGGAGGCGATAAAGAAAGGAAAGATGAGTCACAACTGAAAGTGGTTAAAGCCATCTCCATGAACATTAGGACACTTGGATCTTCATCGAACATTAAAATAAATATCCAGGTTTTTGATAAAGAAGAAATGAAATTTATTGAATTACTTAGTGGATTTCAAAAGGGTTTTGCTTGGTTTAATGTGGGTCTTCATGGTTTTGATCCAGGTCATGTTTAACATATTATGAAAACAACCAGGAAAAAACAAAGACTTGTGAACTTTGCACTGGAAGCAACCTTTCAAAGGGAGTTGAGGAATTACTTAAGAATTGGAATGTTTTCTTTTGTTCACCCTGAAAGGGTTTCCAATTAGGAACTTGCCTCAAAGACCCCTAATAATTTTAAAACCTGCATTAGTCTTCGAACTTTTAGGAAAGAAATTATAATAAATCCTTTCCCTCCTCTCCATATTGAAATGCTTCAGCAACAGATCGTAGAGTTATACTTGAAGCCCTTACTTGACAGTTTATTTGGTTACAATAAAATCAAGGTAGAAGGGGCAATTTATCACAAAACCACTTTCATTACTAATTGTAATACTCTGTCTTACAATTTCCTACCCTTTGGCTTATTTGATACAAGTATCGCCTTAAAAAGACCTATACACACAACTTTAGATGAATTGGTCAGTCTCCATGTTTATCTTGATGATTTAATCATATACATCAAAAGGATGATAGTTATGTCAAGGTGTCAAGTATTGGGTCATTTCCAGATGACTTTTGTCTTGGACACTAACTCGGAAATTTTCAAGGAATTACAGAGACAATGGTTTTCTCACAGCACTAACAGTCCTCGCTTGAAGTACTGTGAGGGACCAACATGAAGATTTTTCTTTGCTGATTGAATATTTCTGTATACTAGTAGCTTAGCTTTGTTTTCAAATTTTGTGCTTCTTTTTCTTCTTCACAACACTTTGGTTTCTGCTTCTGAGTTGTTTTTTTTTTCCTTGTGTTTTATTTCTGTCTTTTACTGTTGTTGTTTTAATTTCTGCATTATTACTTATGTTGTAAATTTTGTCTTTATCATCTTTTAGTATTTGGTCAGGTTATATTGTTGGATCAATTCTGCCATAGTGACACTCCTGCAAAGCATTGTTAGTCAATAAAAATCAAGCTTGCACAACTACTATGATCTCTCCACTGAAGGGCCCTTGAATTTGTTACATATTTCCGCTGCTATCTTACGAGGAATTGGTTGTTTCCCACTTCTTCTTGCCATTTCTTCATCCATCAATATCTTAAGAGAAAAACTATAATCTTTCTCTTTCAAGTTAAGATCTTATTCCAGTCAAATGATTATGCATACAGTGATAAAACCCCTCATACTTAACACTTTTCATGAGTTATCCCAAATTCTCTGTCATCTTTCCATTAAATCCGCTCACTTCCCCCTATTGCATAATCATTTGAGTCACGTCTTCTTCATATTATTATTCTCGGTCTGCAAAACCATGAGTTTGAGTTCCAATCTGCTATAAAAAAAATTCCCTGTGGAGTTGCCAATTTGTTGACGATTGTAAACGTCACTATAATTTCTCCTGCAAAGTGTTTCTAAGCCTATTATTATATAAGACTAAATAATGCTAGTAGGTGGAACCCCCTTGA
Source organism: Picea engelmannii (assembly GCA_009831015.1). Taxonomy (NCBI): domain Eukaryota; kingdom Viridiplantae; phylum Streptophyta; class Pinopsida; order Pinales; family Pinaceae; genus Picea; species Picea engelmannii. The sequence continues at coordinate 911,808 of ML779202.1, read as the reverse complement.
ACTTTTGAATATCAGGTCTGTTCATTTTCAATGTTATGATGATGTGATACAAAGTTTTAAATGGTTGATGAGAATATGTTTGTCATTGATATGAGTTAAGTTTTGAGATGTTGTTCCTTCATGATACTACAACCTGCTATTTATTTATGGTATTTGTTTTTCTCACACCTGCACAACAAAAATGTTAGTGAACATTGCAGAAAGGCATTTGAGGAAAAGAAAAATACTATATCTAATGCAAAAGAGACCTATCTCTGCGATACTATATGCATGAAAATACTTGTTGACAGTGGTTAATTCCTAGCTAACATAGAAATGGCTATGAAATATTGTTAAGTTACATTTTATATGCATATGTTGGAAATTTTGGTGGCACATTTGGAAAGGTGATAATGCATTGGTTATGCATTGATTAATGGGATTAGTAGTTGATATACATATGTTATAACGTTGGTGGCTCATGGAAGTGATGGCGTGCATGTTTTATGGTGATTATGCTAGGTTTCGGGTTGGTGTTGATCACGTTATTTGGTGATGAGTCTATACATGATCGTTTAGATTGTGTAGTGGTCAAGCAATTTATTTGAGTTATATTGGAAATGTAAAAATAGGTGGCACATTTGGCAAGGTGATTGCAAATGGTTGAATTATTATGTGGTTGGATTATGATATGGTTTAAATGTGCTAATCATATCGATGCACTGGTTGATTAATGGTGTTAATGGAAGGCTCCTTGGAATGTATTGTGGAATAAATGAGATGAGGGTGGAGGAGACATGCATTTACTACATGTCACCTTTACCCTTCCCATTGGATGCCACCCTAGTCAGACTATTATTTGATCTTGCAGTTGTGTTCATGCTCTGGATGTTTAGCAGGGTGAAACTGCTCGACCACCCCTCATCTTAAGGATTTCGATTAACAGGTATGTCTCTTTTGGCCATTCTTGACTTCACTCTGGTTATGAAATGGTTTCGACTTAGTTGTGTGGGTTTGTGTTTGTCCTAAGTGCTGCAACTGTGTGGAATTTTGGATTTAAATGGAAAATAGATGGTTCGGCTTTTATCAGTTAAGTTCGTTGGATTGTTAGTATTCTTGGGTGATAGTTCCTTATTACCACTGCATGTTGGTTGAAGGGTTTTTGGTTGGATGATTGTCTTCATGGTTATTGTGTTTAATTAAGAGCCCTGTTTCTTGTTTCGACCTTACCAAGGGACTGTCTCCTGTCCAAAAACACCAGATCCCCTTGTGCATACACCTTCAGCCTCAAAGTCTCACTGAATTTAGTTTCGTTCCTTCTGTGAAGGCTACTGTGCAAACCCTTAACCCTCAAGGCTGGGGTTTCATAGGGAAATTGTTGTGCCTATCAATTGGGTTCTAGTTATTGTGGTATATTACCTTGAGTATGGGCTCACCCATGGGTCATATAGCCATCATGTTGGTATGGCTTCTCGTCATTGCCTCTAAGATATTAGCATAAAACTTACATTTCTATTTGTTTTTTAAGGTCACAGTCACCTTCCTTATGCTAAGTAACTCAACGATTTCAATCGAAAGGCCTCTACCCTATGTCGATTGGATTCCTCGTTATGCATAACTACCATGGCTTGTTTGGTTGGTTGTTCCTCTTCCACGATGGCATTTGTTAGTTGATATACAATCACTAATATTCACACTTTTGATGTTTCGGTTGATGGTTGGCATTGGTTATGAATATTGGGGTTTCTCACGTAGGTCGTGTTCTGTGTTTTGCAAAGTAAATTATTGGACTGGGTATATCTATTTCATATTATGTTGTTGGTTGAATAAAATTGAGTGCGCACAGGTTGGTCAATCACAATTAGCTAAATCAATATCTCGACGCGATTTATTGAGTTATATCATGGTCGTATATTGTTGTGTGATTAGTGGGATTGTTGCACCATGAAGTTTTCTCAGTTGCGCATTGTGCGTAGTATGAATGACGTTCTTTCATGCTCAGTGATGTCCACTAAGTTTTAAGCGCGTTATTGATTGCAAATTGACCACTGTTGATGACAGGCGTGTTGGTTATTTGGTTTGGTTTTTTAGTCATAGGGATTTGGCATTGTTCACACATGTCGCGTCTTGTAGATGAGGTTTTGAGAATTAGAAAATTGGATTGGATATGTTTACTGCATATTTTTTCATTAGTAGAATACACTTGAATATGTGCGGCATGGTCACTCACAGGCAACTTAGTAAATGGCCCAGAATGAAGTTTTGAGTTATATCGTGGTTATATATTGTTGTGTGGTTATGGTGGAATCCTTTCATTTGTGCACCACGTATAATATGGATGGATTTTTGTATGCCCATTGATACTCCCATATTCTAAGTGCATTTATATTTTTTCAAATTGATCACTGTTGATGACAGTTGTGTGGGATGTTTGGCTCGATTTTAAGTCACACTGAGATATTTGTTTCACAGTGGCATGGTTACAGGGTTTTAGAAATTTACTCCTACATAGACCGTGTCTAAATAGTAGTTGTTTGGTTGTATATCAATTATCATTTTAGTCATGGCATGTGAGGTTTTGATTATCTTGATTATTTTTTACATATATATATGGGAACGAATATCATTACAGACCATGATTGACTCTATTGTAGAAATAGTGACTTCATTATTATTTCAGAAATATGACTATTAAATATATATTGGATAAATGTGTGGCAGTGGTGGATGTTAATGATTACAGATTGGGAATGAGTGTTGTTGTTGACTATTATAACATTTAGACTAAGTGAACTAGTTAAATACACAAGAATTATTACCCAGTCATCTAATTGTTGGTTGATGTTATGGATTGCTTGATTAATATCATGAATAGTAAAATTTTTGTTTTCCCCTCTCATTATCTCATTTTCCTCTAATTACAACCCCCTCACATATCCCATATTCATTTTTTTCACCCCCTGTTCTGATATTGATCATAGCTAAGAACATTTCTATGTTAGATTGGATAGGAGTGGAAGAATTCTATGTGGATTGCAGTGAGGTTTATTGGTTTTCTTACAGTTCATTGTTGTTATCATTGACCAGTGGCCATATCTCTTCCCTTTCATTATATCATATTTTATCTAATTACAATCCCCTCATGTATCCCTGAAATTTTTTTTCCACTCCCCTTCTCATTGATTAACATTAGAACAATTTGTATGGATTGGATTGCATGAGCCCGATACATTCTGAGCCAAATCTATTTTGTATTTTTAAGGAATTGTCATGCAAGGTTATTTAAAAGACTATTTGCTAATTGTTAACATATGAAGGATGATTTTTTCCAGTTGGGGAAGCCATGGCTGAGAAAACATAGGTAGAGGTAACTAGAACTGATGCCCAAGGAGGCCTAGGTTCTCAATACATTTTGATGTTGATTCTAAAGAGCTTGGCCAATTGTTCCATGCTGGATTCTTTAATTGGATTGGATAGGGAATAGTCCAACTGAGGCATGAAAGGCCTCCCTTCCAAACCTCTCAAGCCCCCAGTATACCTGTGCCTCTTCATGTCTGTTTATAGCCTGAAGTCTCAAAAAACGATGGGTGGCAGGAGATTGTTCACTTGATAGTCCCCCAACACCATGGCTGGCCAAACTTAGCCTTGCCTGCTCCCCCACCTTTGAACCCCATTTCCCAAGCTTCCCCTAACCACTCACTAGTGAAATCCTCCCATGTTAGCAAGAGATTGAACATTGAATCCCACCATGCCTCTGATAAAGGAAAATATGTCGCCACCCCTTCCTCACCCTCCAATGACTCTGACAAATCCATGTCTTCATGGATGCATTGAGGGATGATTGTTCCGATGTGATCGATGAGATAAATCCTAAAGGCTCTGCCCAGCTCAAGGAAATTTTAGGGAAATCAGGAGGTGACAACAAAAACCAAGGAAGGGCTGCTTCACAGACTGGAAATATGGATTTTAAATTTTATGTTATTTATTGTTTTATAACAGTGGACTCCATGGATTTTGGACAACATGTTTTATTTTGATATATGAGTATTATTTTCAAATATTTTCAAATTTATGAGCTAAAATTGTCAAAGGAAGATATGTTTTGAAGAAAGGCACAAGGGGTGTGTTTTCTTAACAAATGGGTTATGTTATGGTGTGATGATTGTTATCACTAAAGGAGTCACAAGAGGGTCCCACCTACTAGTTATTATTTAATTATGACCCTATTATGTTTTTTACTTTTCCCCCCTTCCTTAACTAAAGTTAGTTAAGGCCTTATGTTAGCTTAACTAATAAATTAGTTCAACTATTCTAACCAATTCTAAATTGTTAAAAGATGAACTAAGGGGAGGAACAAGAGGAGTATAGAAGCACAGAGCATGTTAAGGTTTGATCTTTGAGTTTATGTTGAGATAGTTCAATTTTCATTCATTCATATATTCATCATAGCCTAATTCTATTTTTTGATAGCAAGGTCTTATTGTAGACAACAATATTCAGGTCTTAATCAAATCATTCAGACACTTGTTCTTCAAAGGTGTTGATCTATCTTTGATAGTCTGTGTAGACTTGTCTATTTGTGAATTAAATTTCATGATTGATAAAGGCTATTGTGTAGATTCAAGTGGGCATAAATATGTGGCAAGTTGATCCATCTTTTAGAGTTTAGTTTTGGTTTTCTGTCAGAGGTCCTTTCTTATGTTCCATCAGGGATTTCTAAGTTTGACTTTGGTCTAAGATTTATGTGTGAAGTTTTGTAAAGACAATGACTCTTTGGTGAATTGAAATGAAATAACAGATTTCTTTATGTATCATCTATCTTGATTATGATCTTGGTGTCTTCACTTTTGTTCTTACATTATTTCAACAAATGATATTTTCAGAAAAATACATAAAAAGTGAATTTCTAGAAAGCTTTTTGTTGATAAAAGACTAGCCTAAGAACTTGTAACTAATACTCGTGAGTTAGGATATATATATTTTTGTTGGCTATAAACATAGGGTGATATTCCCATCTACTTTACTTTAGCCAAGAAAAGTCTGAAAATGCTTAAGCAAGATCAATTCATATCTTGTCCTCAACATCCACCAACTACGTGAAAACCTTCCACGAACCTCCTAGCCTTAAACCACGCTGCTCATCACGCTCAGCAGTGGGTCACCCCTGAGATGGGACTAAGCTCCACCCAAGGCAAGGGAATCCTAGACTAGGTTGAGGTTATAGGAGAACTGCACAGAGCAACGTGAAGGATTCTCTCCAGGAGCATTATTATGCCCACTACTCACAAACTCTCATTCCCCACATGCATGTTCCACCCGAGAGTATACACCTTCACAAGCACAGTACATCAGTGCTTCACCTCCCTCTTTGGGTCTCAAAAATAGGCTGGATCAGGAATGATTAGAGCTCCATAACTAGTGTTGGATTCTCTCTAGGAGAAAACCACTTCCCAGTAAACTCTCTCACCTGGAGAGAGCTGCTCAGAGGCCTGAAAACCTCCCTCTTCAACCATGGGCCTGAAAACTTGGTTCTTCAACCAGTTTTCAACTCAATTACTGCAAGTTTAGAATAACAACAACAACAACAACATTTGGTTAACTCACGGATGACAACAACAACAGGAAAATTGGGTGTGGACGTCCAAAAAAGGAAATAGTCCACTAAGATGCAACACAATTTAGGTAGAATATAGAAAATCAACCCAAACGGTTAAGCATGAACTTGGATTTGCAGTGTGCATAAACTGCTTTCACAGGACACACAAATGATATGAATCAATCCATGGGTTTGCCACTAGATTTCAGAGTGCGTGACAAGGAATCCATGTAGAGGTCGAACACAGACTCAATAGTTCAGACAGAGGGTGTAGCAGATTCTCAAGAAAACATCATAGGCTTTGAGTTTCAGAGCTGCATGAGGCTTACATAGATCAGACGGGTCAGAAACACCGTTCTAGTTTTCAGGGTGTGTGACAAGAAAATTAAGTAGAGGTAGATCACATAATCAAAATGGTTCAGACAGTGGACGATAGAATGGGGATGAATGTAGAGACAAGAAGGAATTCACAGTCTCAGACAATCAATGCCAAAATGGAGTACGAACCCCCATCATGGCCCAATTCAGGTTAAAATGCATGTTCCTGGGCCCACATATGTCACCCATGAAGTTGCATGCAATCCATCAAGTATGTGTACCCTTTTGGACACGTTGGAGCTGCATGTGTTGCCTCTCCCAGGACTTAGGATAAAAACACACCTTTCACACCACTTTGGAATAATAATAAATTATTATTCCCAAGCACTTAAGCCCCTAAGCTTAGCCCCTTTTTCCAACCTTTCATCCCCCTTTCCATTACCCACCTTGTGGAAGCTTAGTCCCCCATCAGTATTTCTTCATGGTTGGTCTGCACACAAGCGATATTTAATCTTTATTAATGTTTTTCATAATTACATATACAAAAACAGGCTCTTGGCCTTTAACACTTAGGCTCTCTAGCCTAATAAACACATAATCCCACCAACTTATGAATACTCGGCTCACTAGCCTACAAAAAATGATTTACAATTCATAAAAATGATCACAATTCATAAACATGATTACTGCAAGGCTTGTCCTTGGGGATATTACAATCCCTTCCCCTTATTTTTGCATTGTCCTCAGTGAAACTTTTACACGACATCAACAATATTTTCAAAATCTTTAAAAAGATGCGGATATTTTGCCCACATAGCTTCTTCATGTTCCCAGATCGTGTCCTTGAGACCTTACCAGGTCCACTGGACCTTTACAAGCCCTATGGATCGATTCCAAAGTTGGTTTCTTTTTCAGTCCAATATGCGCATAGGATGCACTTGTAGGACACATTCTTTCTCCACCTGAATCACATTCCAATCAATTACGCATCAGGTATATATTTATTAAGCAATGAAACATGAAACACATTATGTACAGTCATGGATGCAGGTAATGCAAACATATATGCAATTGGCCCAATCCTTTCTAGGATTTCAAATGGCCCACAAAATCCAGCTGCCAACTTCGAGAATCTTCCCAGCTTCAGGGAACTTATATTGGCTTTTACTTTCAGGAAAACATGGTCACCCACTTTAAACTCTTTGTGGGTTATGTTTTTTGGATCATGTTGTCATTGATGCCAATGGTTTGATTGATTGATGTAAAGTGATTGATTGATGCCAAAGGATTGATTGATTGATGATTGATGTAATGTAATATGTATTGTCCTTGATGAGAATGCATAGATGAAGATGCATCAATGAGTTTTCATTGATATGATGAATATGGATCAATGAGTTATCATTGATACATGATGAATATGCATCAATGTGGTTTCATTGGTATATGATGCATTGTGGGAAAAAATTATATATGACTCATTATTGTCTTATCATGATTGATAAGGTGCACAAATGGATGAACTCTAAAGTGGTCCCCTTATGGTGAAAGCCCTCACAGAAGGACACTTTGTAGATTGAGTTATCTTAGAAGAATGGTTGGAGGACCCATGCTCTCATTATTGTCTTATCATGATTGATAAGGTGCACAAATGGATGAACTCCAAAGTGGTCCCCTTATGGTGAAAGCCCTCATGGGAAGACGCTTTATGGATTGAGTTATCCTAGAAGAATGGTTGGAGGACCCATGCTCTCATTATTGTATTATCGTAATTGATAAGGTGCACAAATGGATGAACTCCAAAGTGGTCCCCTTATGGTGAAAGCCCTCACGGGAAGATGCTTTGCGGATTGATTTATCCTAGAAGAATGGTTGGAGGACCCATGATTGTATGTGGAATAATGAGATGAATATTAAGGAAATTATTGGTGAAACTATCCTAGATGGATAGCTCTTGTCATTCCATTTATGGTGGTATGTGGAATGTTACATAACTCCTCACGGTTTGAGAGTTATGGCCTTACGAAGTTGAAGGACCCCCATATGACGACTTGAAGCCCACAAGGTCAAAGAAGTCAAAGTGACCTTAAAAGAATAAATCATTATTTAAATGATAAAGTAAATTGACCAAGTCAAGAATATTATTTAAATGATTAAGTGAGGTGACAAAATCAAGAAGGAATATTTAAATGATAAAGTAATGGAGAACTTTCTAATTATGGAAAGTGGTTAACCCTAAAATGAGGAAAATAGGTTAAGTGACCTAGAAATGGGTTAAGTGACCTAAAATAATAAATCATTATTTAAATGATAAATTAAAGTGACAAAGTCAAGGTGTATTATTTAAATAATAAAGATAAGTGACAAAATCAAGAAATGATAAAGTAAGGTGACAAAATCAAGAAGGAATATTTAAATGATAAAGTATTGGAAAAATTTCTATTTATGGAAAGTGGTTAACCCTAAAATAAAGAAAATAGGTTAAGTGACCTAGAGGATGAAATTATAAATAAGATAGCAATGGTCTCTTGTAGATCATCATTTTTGTGGATCAATGGAGAGCTTCTTGTGAGAATATCTTTTGGAGTATTGATGGAGAGCTTCTTGAGAATTTTTGGGGTGGAACACTTGATAATATTGAATATATATAGGTGATTGAGGTAACCAAAGGATATATAAGCCAAATTTCAGAGGGAAGGTGAAGAAAAGAGGGCCGAAATTCAAGGGAGGATAAATTCTTATCATGATGCTTTCTAAGGTATGTTATTTACAGGTCATCTCACCATTTTTTCAATAACTTTTTTTATATAATGATTCCGACCGTGATATTGATAGGAAATTTAGGAAACATATCCAAGTATCTATGGTAAGAAATTCAGCTTGTGGTTCGTTGTATTTTTGGAGATACACTCCGTGAAAAATAGGTTTTGTGCCTAGTCTTGAAACTAGTCTAAAACATGTGTTTCGGGAAAAAACGTCATAACTTATTCATAACAGATAAAAATTTAGTGAGACCAATTGTGTTGGTTATATTATAGTCTTTAGTATGTTGTGTAATAGTTTCATATCGATTGAAAAAATATTTCGTGTGGGGCACGCTCTACAAGGTCTCTCTCTAGAATAAGCCAAAATTCAACAAGGTATGCCATTATTGCTATAAATCATTTTTTGAGAGGTTCCAAGAAGTGAAACCTAGAGGAATTTCATAAAACACACTGAAGAACATTGTGTATCAATTTCAAATCTTTATTCATTACAGGTACAAAGTTATGAATATTTCAAGTTAGGGTTTTTGACTAATCCAAAACTAGTCATGATTGAGACAAGCAGTTGATAAGTTGGCACATACATGAGGTGTATAGTTTATGATGTTGATACATGTTGATGAGTCATTATTGATGAGTATTTGACACATTATTGGTATATAATTGGTACATGGTTGGATGTACTTGTTTATGGTATAGGTTGATTACAGGTTGTTTGGCACAGGTTGGTGCATGGTTGATGCACTTGTTTATGGTACATATTGATATTTGTTGAGGATTGTTGCCTCATCTCAGTTGGTGTGGAAGGTGTAAGATGAGTCTTGCATTATATATCTCATGCTCTTGTAGATTTTTACTCTATTCAGTTGTTGTTGAAAAACCCCAAGGATTGTAGTCCATAATAAAAAAAAAAATTGTACATACATCTTGTGTTCTTTGTGTTCCTTGTGGCGATGACTTGTTGATGATATATGTATCTGATATGTGTTGAAATTTAACTGGTTATAAATGAAAACAATGAGTAATGTGTTAATGGTGATTGTTAACTAAGGATCTTTGGGGAAAATATCCCTACACCGTTCACGCCCCCCTCTTAATGTAGTCGGTGTATCCAACACTATTCTTATCACCATAACTTTTCTACCTCTCTTGGGAAACTTTCAAATTCTTCTTAATTTTTAGTGTTTGTTCTTCCATTTCCTTGAGAAACTCTGGCCCAAATACTACTCTATCAGTTGGATTATCCTAGCTTACTAGAGTATTTCACTTTCTTCCATACATTGGTTCAAATGGGCTCATATTCAATGATGCATGATACCCATTGTTGTAGGAGAATTCAACCAAATGTAGGTAGTCTTCCTATTTCAATGGTTTTTCCATCACATACATCCTTAGTATGTCTTCTATCACTCTATTCACCGACTCTATCTGCCCATCAGACTCAGGATGATAGGTTGTGCTAAAGTTCAGATTCATTCCAAATCCTTTGAATAACCCTTTCTAGAAATTTGAGGTAAATTTCAGGTCTCTGTGAGACATAATTGTCTTGGGAATACCATGCAGTCATGACACTTCCTTCATAAATATGTCAGCAATATCCATTTCCTTGTGAGTAGTCTTTAACAGAGTGAAATGGGAAGCTTTCATAAGCTTGTCCACTACCACCATGATTAAATCATGCTGCTTTCCTATTCTAGGCAATCCTATGATGAAATCCATTGTCACTACCTCCCACTTCCACTCAGCAATGGGTAAAGGCTGCAACAACCCTTCTGAGTGCATGTTCTTAGCTTTAACCTTATGATACTCCATACATCTGATGATGTATTCAACAATATTTTTCTTCATACTTGGCCAAAAGTAATGGCTCTTGACTACTGCCACATTTTTCTAATATCAAGGGTGCCCAGCATAAGGCACATTATGAATTTCATTCAAAATTGCAAGTTTCAAATCCTGGACATTAGGTACATAAATTGTGTTTTTGTACAAAATTATTCCATCATCCCCTAATTTATAATTCTCCACTTTCTATGGCATCTTACCTTGTTGTAGCTTTTCTACCAAATCTCTGTACTGCAAATCTGTATTTGCAGCCTCCAAAATTCTACTTTTAATATCTGTTCGATACATGCTAATTGTTGTAGCATGTAATTTGTGTACTCTTCTATTGAGTGATTCAACCACTTTATTATCCTTCCCTTTGACATGATTGATATCAAAATGGTACTCATAGAGAAACTCCAACCACCTACTCTGTCTAGCATTCAAAGTTAGCTGATCAAACAAATACTTCAAACTGTCATGGTATGTCTTCAGTTCGAACCTTCTTCCCATGAGGTAATGCCTCAATTTCTTTAGAGCGTGTACTATGGCTGCCAACTCCAAATCATGAGTTGCATAGTTCCTTTTGTTCTCTTTCAACTTCCTGGATTCATAACAAATTACAAATCCATTCTAACAGATGAATCCTTCCAAGCCTTCTTTGCATGTGTCTGTGCACACCACAAAATCTTCATTTGGGTCTGCAATCCTTAGGATTGGAGCACTGGTTAACAATTGCTTCAATTGTTGGAAGCTTCTCTCACAATTCTTTGTCCACTAAAATTTCTTCTCTTTCCTTTGCAAGTAAGTGATAGGGTGAGCTATCCTCGAGAACCCTGTGATAAACCTTCTGTAATAACCAACTAGACCCATAAAGGATCTAACTTCTGTCAAATTCTTCAGTGTTGACCATTCTCTGATGGCCTCAATCTTCTTAGGATCTACAACTATCCCATCCTTCGAAATAATATGCCCCAAGTAATTGATCTTCTCCTGATAAAACTAGCACGTTCTCAACTTGGTATATAGTTGGTTCTCTCTTATCACTTGAAACACCATCCTCAGATGTTGTTCATCCTCTTCCTCCAACTTGGAATACACTAGAATGTCATCTAGGAATACTATGACAAAATTGTCAAGATAGTCCCTGAATACACCATTCATTAGGCACATAAAAATAGTGGGTGCATTCGACAAACCAAACGACACCACTGTGAAATCATAATGACCATACATTGTTCTAAAGGTGGTCTTTCTGATATCTTCATGCTTTATCGTTACCTGGTGATATCCCGACCTGAGGTCTATCTTCGAAAGTATCTTTGCATCCTGATGACATTCTAGTGTATTCCAAGTCAGTATGATTAACAACCAACCATTTATTGTTTTAATTGATTCAGGGGCTATCCATAGTTATATAGATCCTAGAGTGGTGGAAAGTTTGCATTTGTCTAGAAGCAAACATAAAAATTCTTCGTTAGTGCAACTGGATATAGGAACCAAGAGGAAAGTCACTGAGTTAGTTAAGTCCTGTCCAGTGGACATAAATGGACTGAGCACAAAGGATGAATTGAATGTTCTGCCTTTAGGTTCTTATGATTGTATATTTGGGATGGATTGGTTGGACCAACACCATGCCATCCTGGACTATCGTAACAAGGCATTCACTTTCCTATATGAGGAAGGAAATCAAAACATAGTCCAAGTAATTCCTAGAGTTACTGCTATCAGAGAAATATCGGAAATGAAGCTAAAGAAGTGCTACAAGAAAGGCTATCAATTATTTTCAATACACCAGAATGTCAACTAGGAATACTATGACAAAATTGTCTAGATAGTCCCTAAATACACCATTCATTAGGCACATAAAAATAGCCGGTGCATTCGACAGCCCAAATGACACCACTTTGAACTCGTAATGAACATAGCTTGTTCTAAAGGTGGTCTTGCTGATATCTTCATCTTTTATCATTACCTAGTGATATCCCAACCTGAGGTATATCTTCGAAAGTATCTTTGCATCCTTCAACTGATCAAAGAGGTCATCAATCCTCGACAGAGGATATTTGTTCTTCACCGTTACTTTGTTCAACTCTCTAAAATCGATACACAATCTCAACGTCCCATATTTCTTCTTCATGAACATGACCGGGGATCCCTAAGGTGACACTCTTGGCCATATATACCCCTTCTTCAAAATCTCTTCAAGATGCAATTGAAGGTCTTTCAGCTCTGGCATACTCATTTTGTAAGGAGCTTTCGACACTGGAGCTTCTCTAGGAATCAAGTCTACAAAGAATTCGATATCTCTTTTCATAGGTAGTCTGGGTACCTCCTGAAATACATCTTCAAGCTCCTTTAGTACCACATGATCTCCAATATTTGAGACCTCATCCTTAGATTCTTCCTCCACATGGGATTCAAATAATTGATAGCCTTTCCTGTAGCACTTCTTTAGCTGCATTGCTGAGATTTATCTGATAACAATAGCTCTAGGAATTACTTGGACTATGTTATGATTTCCTTCCTCATCCAGGAAAGTGAATGCCTTGTTATGATAGTCCAGGATGACATGGTGTTGATCCAACGAATCCATCCCAAATAGACATTCATAAGAACCTAAAGGAAGAACATTCAATTCATCCTTTGTGCTCAGTCCATTTATGTCCACTGAACAAGACTTAACTAACTCAGTGACTTTCCTATTGGTTCCTGTAGCCAGTTTCACTAAAGAAGAATTTTTATGTTTTCTTCTCAACAAATGAAAACTTTCCACCACTCTAGGATCTATGTAACTATGGCTAGCCCCTGAATCAATTAAAACAATAAATGGTTGGTTGTTAATCATACCTTCCACTTCAATCATGTGTGACTCATATTCAACTTGCTTGTTGTCCAGGGCTGCGTAGATCCTTGGCATTCTATTGCCCATGTCCTCCATTGTTTCATCTTGCTGAAAATTATGGACAACTCTCACTTTGCCATTTTTATGGGGACAATCTCTGTACTTGTGGTTCCCCTGATGTCCCCAAAACTGAATGGGCATCTGACTTGGCCTTTGTTACCCTATGTCAACCATTCTCGGCTCTCTAACCAATGGTTCTTCTCGAATATTGTTTCTAAAAAAGGGTGGCTTAGTTCCCTTCTTCCTTTGATCCATTTGGAATTTCTTCTTGTCTTCCCTAGCCTTTTGGAAGGTAGGCTTCTCTCTTTGCTTCTCATATAAGAATTTCACTCTTCATATATTTTCTTCCATGGTATTAGGGTCATCATATTGAATCTTGTCACCGATGGAAGGTGGAAGTCCACTCAGATACCTTTGAATATTGACAGTTTCATCCTTGATGAACATGACATACTTCCATAATTCCAAAAACCTTTGTTCATACTCATCAATGGTCTTGATAATCAGTTTGAGTTCAAATAACTCCTTCATCTTTCTATCATAGTATCTTTTAGTCAAGTATTTCTTCTCGAAATACCTCTTGAATTCTTTCCAAGTGATATCTTTCTCCCTAATGTGTTGTACCTGCACAAGTTGATCCCACCACATGGATGCTTTTCCTTTCAGTTGATACATCATAATTCTTCCTTCTACATGAGAGGAATAATTTTGCAGTTGGAAATATTTCCTCATGCCAAGAAACCATGTTTTGACATCTTCCTCCTTCTTATGTTCTCCATCAAATGTAGGAGGCTTAATCTTGTTCATTTCTCCCTTCAGTTCATCCACTCCAGATCTCTTGTGATTTCTAATAGGAGATGGACTTGAACTATTGTGTGCCTTCCTCTTGGAGTGACCTTGGGAGTGATGATGATGTCTACCAACACTCCTTGATCTTCTTCACTTAGAAGTCTGATGACTCCATGTTTTTCTCAAGTCTCTCTCCTTGTCCAACTTATTTTATATTCTCTATAGAATCTTTATCAAATTTAAGTTGAATTCTCCGTGTTGTTCCTTATCTTTCATGAGATTTATGCTATCTGCTCGGTGAGTTTGGGCATATTTCTACAATATTTCAATGATTTTCATCAGATTCCCTTCCTTATCTATCTCTTCTCCATGCCCATTGGAGTTCGACCCTTCAACTCCCAAATGAACATCCATCCCTTTAGCTTCATTCTATGAAATTGAAGAATTATGTGTCTCCTCGATTTATTTGAACTCCACAGCAACTCTAATTAGTTCTGGAACTCACTAAAATTCTACAAACACATGTGCAAATAACCAGAATTTGTCAGACCATCATTCCTTAAGCAATTCCACAACATTCACAAAAAAATATGATTAAATAAAACGTTCATATTTCATGAATTTTCCGAGCTCTATTCGGATCTATAACAATTTCCTGCCTTAGCCCTTTTCTCTTATCCCTAACCCCTACGACAATGGGCTACGACCAGACACTAGATTGATAAGCGTGTACCCGGGCCTTCAGCCTCAGAAAATTCAACACAACAGTCTCTCAGAGTTCCGAGTTACTGAACTCGTGAAGTAGAGTGGATCAACCGTCCACATCTATCCAACACCCTACGACGGACACACACTATGGAACCTCAGGTGTCTAAGTTCTAGGACTTCTAGACTTCAAAGCTTCAGGACTTTGGTTTCTGGAAGCTTTCCCTCTTTCTTCCCTTTCAATCTCCTGAATTATGAACTTTCGGCTTCTCTATCCTCTAGGTCCACATAGTACATTCATCACCAACTAAGGTGATGGCATGTGGTATTCCTAGAAAGGTCCATGTCACCCCAGGTGACATCATCCAACCCCACTACATCTACCATTTCACTTCGAAACTTTGGGCTTCGGAAGTTTGTGCATCAACACATTCCCCTTCTCTCAATTTTTGCAGTTCCGAACTCTCCCTGGATAATCGACAATCCTTATCTCTCCCGCAACCAACCGTCGAGATCCACTTCACAATTTCTTGCTTCACAAGTTTTCACTTCTCTTCACTTTAAATCTTTCGATTTGTGAAATCCAAAGGATTCTCGTGAATAACCCATGCATGACTTCTCTAATATCTAACAATCAATATTATCCCCTTAGGTCTACGGTGTAGATCTCTTCCAGGACTTCAGAGCTTTGGAATTTAGAAGTTTGTACCTTAGCACACCTCACTTCTCCCGATTACCAAACTAAAAAAGTCTTCCAGGATAACCTTCCTACACCTTCTCTGGATCTAACGGTCGTAAAGGTTTTCCTCTCCTTCCGAATAGATCCTATGACTCCAACAACCCAAGTGTTGAGTGCTCTCTATCTGTGGTCAAATATCATGCCGTCTACGGTTTTATTCTACCGCTACTCCTCTTGAGCTTCATAACACGACCAAGTAACCCCTTAGCACTCAAAAACATTCTAAGGTTTGAAATTGGTTCCACTGAACACCATTTAGACTCGAAATCTTGGGTCCAAAGACCACTTATCCGACCCATCCAAGCTCAACATTGAAACTATGGCTCTGATACCATATTGTAACATCCCCAACCATCAATCCCACTGTCATGAAATGATACTACGCAAAATCATTCTCATACTTATATATATAACTTGCATTAAATCAAATTAACACATTTAACTAAACAATATAGAGTAATCATAGGATTACTGCTAACATACAAAAATAATGGAATTAACAGTCATTCATAATTAAAATAGAATACATGATAATATTGCAAGCATGAAAGACATGCATTTTAATTGAAATTAAACACATAATGATACTTATCTTTGAAACTGTAGTAACTCCACCAGCTATGTGCAGACCTTACATGAACCTCCCAGCCTTAGACCATGCTTCTCATCACACTCAGCAGTGGGTCACCCCCGAGCTGGGACTAAGCTCCACCCAAGGAAAGGAAATCCTAGACTAGGTTGAGGTTGCAGGAAAACTACACAGAGTAACCAGAAGGATTCTCTCTAGGAGCCTTCTTACACCCACTACTCACAGAATCTCATTCCCCACATGCATGTTCCACCCGAGAGTATACACCTTCACAAGAACAGTACATCGGTGCTTCACCTCCCTCTCTGGGTCTCGACAACAGGCTGGATCAGGAATTATTAGAGATATATAGCTAGTGTTGGACTCTCTCTGGGAGAAAAACACTTCCCAGTAAACTTTCTCACCTGGAGAGAGCTGCTCATAGGCTTGACAACCTCCCTCTTAAGTCATGGGCTTGAAAACCTAGTTCTTCAACCAATTTTCAACTCAATTCCCGCAAGTTTAGAATAACAACAACAACAAAAACATTTGGTTAACTCACGGGTGACAACAACAACAAGAAAATTGGGTGTGGACGTCCAAAAATGACAACAATCCACTAAGATGCAACATGGTTCAGGTAGCACATAGAAAAGCAACCCAAACGGTTAAGCACGAACTCAGATTTGCAGTGTGTATATACTGGGTTCACAGGACACACAAGCGACATGGCTCAGTCCACGGGATTTCCATTGGATTTCAGAGTGCATGACAAGGAATACATGTATAGGTCGAACACAGACTCAATGGTTCAGATAGAGGGTGTATCGGCTTCTCAAGAAAACATCACAGGCTTCGAGTTTCAGAGCTGCGTGAGGCATACAAAGATTATATGCATCATAAACACCCTTCTAGTTTTCAAGGTGTGTGACAAGAAAATTAAGCAGAGGCCAATCACAGAATTAAAATGGTTCAGACATTGGACAACAGAATGGGGACAAACACAGAGACCAGACAAAATTCACGGTCTCAGAAAACCGACAAAAGAATGGAGGACGAACCCCCATCACAGCCCAATTCTTGGGTTAAAATGCATGTTCCTGGGCTGACACATGTCTCCCATGAAGCTACATGCACTCCATCAAGTATGCATACCCTTTTGCACACCTTGGATCTGCATGCGTTTCCTCTCCCAGGACTTAGGATAAAAACATACCTTTCACACCACTTTGGAATAATAATAAATTATTATTCCCAAGGACTTAAGCCCCTAAGATTATCCCCTCTTTCCAACCTTTCATCCCCCTTTCCCTTACCCACCTTGTGGAAGCTTTTTCCCCCATCACTCTTTCTTCATGTTCAGTCTGCATGCAATGATGTTTAATCTTTATTAATGTTTTGCATAATTACATATACAAAAATAGGTTCCTAGCCTTTAACACTTAGGCTCTCCATCCTAATAAACACATAAGCCCACCATCTTATCAATACTCAACTCACCAGCCTACAAAACATGATTTACAATTCATAAACATGATCACAATTCATAAACATGATTACAATAGGGCTCATCCTTGGGGATATTATAGGAACCATTGTCACACTATCACTGTGATATATACTACTGTAAACCTGTACCAATCAACCTGTACCAAACAACTTGTACCAATAACCTGAACCATGCATCAACCAGTACCTCAACCTGTAATCAAATTGTACCATAAAAAAGTGCATCAACCATGCAGCAACCTGTACCTCAACCTGCAAACCTTCCTTAACTTTAACAACAAGAAACTAGCATTTTCATCAAACTTTACTTTAGTCTCACGTGACTAGTTTTAGATTAGTCAACAACCCTAACTTGAAATAATCATAACTATGTACCTGTAATGAATACATATCTGAAAATTGTACACAATGTTCTTCAGTGTGTTTTATGGAATTCCTCCAGGTGTCACTACTTGGAACGTCTCAAAAAAGGAGTTATAGAAAAAATGACATACCTTGTTGAATTATGGCTTAATCTAGAGAGTGAAATTGTAGAGAATGCCCTACACAAAATTTTTTTTATATGGATATGAAAATTGTACATAGAATACTACAAACTGTACTCTAACCAACACATTTGGTTTTACTGAATTTGGATATGTTATGAAGAAGTTATGACATTTTTACCCGACACACCTGTTTTAGACTAGTTTCAAGACTAGCCACAAACCCTATTTTCCATGGAGTGTAACTCCAAAAATACAATGACCCACAAGCTAAAACTCGTAAAACAACTACTTGGATATGTTTCCTCAATGGCCTCCCAATTTCACAGTCTGATTCATTCAAGAAAACAAATTATTGCAAAAATGGTGAGATGACCTGTAAATAACATACCTTAGAAAGCTTCATCAAAACAATTTATCCTCCCTTGAATTTCGACCTTCTTTACTTCACCTTCCCTCTGAAATTCGTCTTAGATATCCTTTGGTTACCTCAGTCACCTGTAGATATTCAATATGCTCCAGTGTGTTCAAAATGAGAGAGCCTTGCCTCTTATTTATAATTTCATGTAGTTTCCTCAAGGGGTTACCTTTTAACCATCTTAACCCAATTTCCTTATTTTAGGACTAACCCACTTCTAACTACTATCCATAATTTGAAATTTCTCCATTTACTTTATTATTTAAATAATACTCCTTGACTTTGTCACTTCACTTTCCTCCTTGACTTTTATCACTTCACTTTATTATTTAAATAATCCTCCTTGACTTTGTCACTTCACTTTATTATTTAAATAGTCCTCTTTGACTTTGTCACTTCACTTTATTATTTAAATAATTTCTTCTTTGCAAGCACTTTGACTTCTTTGACCTTTTGGGGCTTCAAGCCAACATATGAGAGTCCTCCAACTTCATAAGGCCATAACTCTCAAATCGTGAGGAGTTATGTGACGTTCCACATATGAATAGAAATGACATGACATGTACTATCCATATAGAATAGTCTTACCTGCAAATGTATCAAAACTCATACAATTATACATCAAACAAACTTGGGTCCATTACCCAAACCTTTGTGCTACTAGAATTTTCTACCAGACTTTCTTCAAGGTTTGACATCAATGAAAACCAACCCAATTAATCAACATGACCAAGATCATAAATTTACTTTTGATTTACAAAAGTGCAAGATAAGAAAAGAAGGTTCAAGAAAATTGATTGCAACAATTGCAAGAACTTCAAGCAACATATATGTATTAACTAAAATTGGAAATGAAAAGTGTTGTCTAAGAAAGGAAGATGAAATTTGGCTAAGGCATAGAAGAATGGGTCACATACACTTTGATAACCTTTTCAAAGTCAACAAAAAGGAAGCAGTTAGAGAAATTCCCTAGATTATGAAACCAACCAACACTTTATGCAAGCATTGTCAACAAGGGAAAAAAACAAAGATAGGGTTTAAATCAAAGGATTATTCAATGACAAGACCACTGGAAATTGTGCATACTGATCTAGTTGGAACAACTACAACAAAGGGTTTAAAAGGTGATAAATACTTTACATTATTAGTTGATGATTATACAAGAATGAATGCAGTTTTCTTTCTCAGGAATAAGTCAAAAGATTTTGAAAAATTCAAGGTATACAAGGAAATGGTTGAAAACAAAATGGATTGAAAAATAAAATGTTTGAGATCTGATAATGCAAGAGAGTTCACTTCAAAGGAATTTATATACTACTACAACAGGCATGAAATAAAAAAACAATTCTTCGTTGCTAGGACACCTCAACATAATGGAGTTGTTGAAAGAAAGAACACGATAATACAGGAAATGGATCGAACAATGTTAATGGATTCCAAATTGACATATATATTTTGGAAACATGCAGTGCATACAACGGTTCATATTCAAAAAAAATTAATTCTCATAAACAACACTGAAAAATGCCCTTTGAGCTATGGAAAGGAATACCAACAAATGTGAAGCACTTCAGAGTATTTGGAAGCAAATGCTACATCAAAAGAGAAGATGGAAGAATGGGAAAGTTTGACTCTCATGTGGACCAAGGAGTATTTTTTTGTTACTCAAGTACAAGGAAAGTATACAAGTGTTACAATCATAGGTTGAAAAAAGTTGTGGAAAGAATCAATGTCACAATTGATGAAACAGGTGGAGGAGAATTAAAGGAAGAAGAAAATGAATCAATTAAACAACTTTACGAAGAAGAAGAAGATGAAAAATAAGTAGAAGGGGAAGATGAAGAGGATCAGACAAAAGTAGAAGAGCAAGTTCAACAAGTGCCTCCAAAGACACCTATAAAACGAGTACAGATGAATCATCCTTCATATTAGATTATCGGAAAAAAAGATGCAGGAGTTGAGACTAGAAGAATAATCTGTTCACTAGAAAAAACACACCAAGAACTCTCATCTACAATTGAACCAAACAATTTTGAAGAGGAAAACAAGGTGTTATTGGGAAAAATACCCTACGAACTAGCAAACTAAGGTCAGACTTGCATGCAGAGTTTGACCGTAAATAAATTACTTTTTAACCTACCACCCAAAACTTAAACCCCTCTTTCACAATACATACGTGGAAAGAAATGACCAACCTTGTTACTGATGTTTGGTGTAGATCCTTCGCTGCGCTTTTGTCCGTTTGCTGGTGTTGCTCCTTCCAACGATAACCTGCAATCAAAACAAACAACGATGCATGCACACTACTTTTCTACTTGAGGGTTAGAAATTAAGCACAAATTAAACAAATCATAGATAACTCATGCATTGGGACGGGAAAAGTATTCTTTTATTATTTTCAAAATGAATCAACTTACAATAAAAGTCGAGACCGGCCACCGCTCCTTGATCCTGATCCTGGGATCCTCCTCTTCTTTTGTCCTCCAAATTCTTTGCGTTAATTCTCCTTTGGCTTGAGGAAAGGCTAAAGGGTTGGGACAATGGATTCGGCAAATGGGCAGAGTTTCTTCGCTATATTCTTCCTCCTCCAAATGGTACCCCTACCCCTTCTTTTATAGGCTAGAAGGAGTTAGGGTTTTGGACGAACTCTCAGCCATGCATGGCCAGGAGTTTCAGTTAACTGACCCATAGATTTTTGTCCCATCGACAACTTTCCTATTTTTGTGTTTTGTTAGGTACACGCAGGCTGTAGTAGGCCTGACAGCGTGCACACGCGTGCAGTGGTGGGTTAGGGTGCGTGGGCCTTGACCCAAGAGGATTTTCATAGAGATTGTTCAACAGATGTTTTGGCAATGAAGGGATATGAGTTGGCCTGATGCCAGGTAAGCATGTGTGGTGCAATTTAGGGTTATAATAGATACCCGCTAATGTGTGAGGGTAGAAGAGCATCTGATGGCTGAAATACATTACCAATATTTTACCAATCTGTACTAATATGCTGAATGAGTGAGCCCAAGAATCAGGAACCAGGAGGTGTCATCTGCAAAATATAAAATGTCTCACCGAGGTGGGCATACCCATGCTCGGGATAAAATATAACCATGGCTACCAATCAAATACACTGTAGATCCATGTCAAATAACTATAAAGAGTAGCCGCAAATAATACACAATGGAGCTACATCTAGAAATCAGAAAGATATACATATAGAGTATCCATCTCCCAGAAGCTGATTTGGCCTAATGGTTGTACTTCAGAGCTCAAGAAACAACTTCAAAATCTTCTAAAACTCGGGTAGGAGTGTAATATGAGTGTACGACTGCACTACCCAGAGGTCTTCGACGGTAGGTTGGTTATGGACTTGATAATCCCGATGATTGGACTGAAGGCTTCAGTGATTTTGAACAAGGACTTGGTTGGATGTTCAGGATGGCCGGGTATGCGGATAGGAGACATATTGCAGAGGGGGCGACTCAGGCTTAGTGACAAACTTCCCTTGGACAATAGCACGACAAGTGATAAGACTCAGGCAACACATATGTTAATCATAAGTCTACGAAGGAGGAGGCAATGTAAACTCTCCATATGTTTGGAAGAGTAACCAAATGGTGGAGGATACAACTCTATATAGCGAGAAAAGCTTCCTAAGGTCGTACTACATCCCATAGTCTGATGATCAAACAGACAGATGTGCTTTATCCAAGGGCGACTCATGATGCTGCCAATAAAGAAAATACCTTTCCCATCCTCTTTTTGGGGTATATTTGATTTTTTTGTTCTTTTTGATCATTTTTGAAAAAGAATAAAGGAATATTACGTTACAATGGAGGAACGAGTATAGAAAACATACAAGCTCAAGGCACAAGGACAAGACTGATGTTCTAGTGAAATAATACTCGGGAAAAATCCTTCGGTGGCCAAAGGTGTTAAGACGCAGAAGCAAACTGTCACAAGGCTGATGGATAAGGTATCCAAATGTGGTTGATAGAACACACAATGGTAACATCCTTCGATGTAAGTTTAATGAGCCCAGAGAAGGGAAGCTTGGTAGTTTTTCATATTTAGAGAGTCTGAAAAAGAATAAAAGGAGACTCCAGTGGGGTACCTTTTTCGACAATAGTCTAGTCAGTTCGAAAAAGGGATAAACTAGCACCGATTAGACGTCAATTCAAAACCATTTTAATGAGTGTGAAAAGGACAAGATCACTCGGCTATTTTTTCACTTTTAAGGAGTCTGAAAAAAGCTTAACTATGGAATCCGTCAGGAATGTTCTTCTGGACCATTTTAATGAGTGTGAAAGAATAAGGTCACTCGTCGATCTTTTCAATTGTAGGGAGTCTGAAAAGAGCTTAGCTATGGACTCCTTGGGGGTTTCTTTTTCGTAAATTTAGCCCCTCAAGCCCGAAAAAGGAATAAAATTATACCTGAGGATACTCTTCTAAAGAATGGGAATTCAATAGAGTACTCCTTTGTTCATACAGTTGACCGTCCGGACCGAAAAAGGGGTAAACTACCGCTGGACAGACGTGACTTCAAATTTCAGTTTAATGAGCGTGAAAGGTCACAAGATCGCTCGACAATCTTTTCATTTTTAGAGGTTATGAAAAGTGCTTAAAAGGAAACCCGTTATGTTTTGGGAGTCCGGAGGGTAAGACAAAGAGTGAAAAAGACCCATGTAAATGAGGCTCAAACTCGTATTTAGGAAAGACTATACGAACTCTCAAGCCTACAATGTTATTAGGAACAACATGGACACCATAATACAACCAGGACCTACCTAGGGCATCCATGTTTTGGTAAGCTCTACCACCAAGTCGCGACACTTCTAGAATAGAGATGACAGTTCTGTGTCACAACCTGATGGGATCGATCCTATAACATAAGAAAAAGGTAACGAGATGCAAAAGTTGGGGTAGTATCCTAACCTATATGCTCAAGTTGATTTTTGAAAAAATAATTTTTTTTTATGGACCATCAATATTTTTTCGAAACTCAAAAAAAATTGTCCCAATACCTAATCAAATCCCTCCCATATAACTCCTGGATCACTCTAAATGGTTTTTGGTATAAAGAAACTAATAAGGGGGGCCAAAAAAGTGACAAAAAGAGGCCAAAAAGTCTATAAATAGAAGCTGGCAGCTCATTATCACCATTGTTGATTTGGAAATTGACTCTGGAGCCAAAAGACCCCCTTTGCCAAAGATCGTGATTCCGGGAGCTACAGTGGATGAAACAGACTTCTGCTTGGACCAAGTAAGTACAAAATCCCTTATCTAGCTATTCAATACTTCCATTTTAGCATTTAATTTATTTTTTGGGTGGACGTTGACCTCAAAAAGGTCGGCCCTAGGTACACGCAGGCTGTCCAGAGACAGCCCGCGTGTACATGCATGCAGAACAAAGACTACACGCGTGTACACGTGACTATCACCTCTACAGGCCGCGTGTACCCCCCCCAATGATGAAAAAGAAAATGGAAAGAAATATTGAGCCTCCTTTACCTTGTTGTGTTGGCAGGATGTATGTCCAGTGGAGGGAAAGGGAGCATGAGGAAATCAGTTAGTGGGTTGCTGCAGATGCGAATGTTGTGGCCGTGTTAATGCAATGTGGTTTGATCAAATTATTTTTATGTCCATTCATGCACGTGCAACCAAGGCTACTGAACACCTTGATTGATTACTGGCACCCTGACGCAAAGGCATTTATGCTAGAGGGGCAATCCTTGGTGCCCACCACCGAGGATATTTACTTTCTGACTGGCCTCTCAAGGAGAGGGGAACCAGTCAACTTTCAGACTTTTCCTACGGGGCCGAGAAAGGTCTCAGAGCTGATAGCTGAGTACTGTGAGGCTAGGACTGATCATAGAGGTTCCTCGGTACCTATTAACAAGATTACCAACCTCGCACTACAGACTATCTTATTGCTTAGTGGGCAGATTACCGGCTCAACAGCCGTGCATCAGGCTTCGCGCGCACAGATGAACTATGCTATCCAGTGCATGAATGCACAAATTTTTGATTGGAGTACCACACTGTTGGAGTGTATGAAGAGGAAATTGACAGATTGCCGACAACGGACACAGAGGAACTTCAGGTTCGGGATTATCCTGTGTTCGTTCTTTTTCGAGAGAGTTTCGTGCTTCAGTCCTAAGCTTGCAGTACAAGGACATCTATCCTCTTTCCCCGCAGTATGCATATGGGCAGTATTACTGCCGCGCCAGGGTGGCAGAAGGACCGTTGAGGCCTTCGACAACAAATTTTTTTCTTGGCTATCACGACAGATCCTTGCTATCAAGGACTACCCATATGCGGGGATCGACTTTTCGAGAGATCCAGAGATACCCGTGCCTCCTAGTGAGGAGCGAGGGGAGATGGGTAAGTCTCCACCTTTGTAGTTTTTTTGTTTGCATATGTAATTTTTATGTCTTTTTGTTATATATATCATTTTTTTATGCCAGAGTATTGGATGGGTAAACTTTTATTGCATGCATATGTGGGACCTGTGCGACCTGCCGACTATGCACGAAACATGTGTCACCCATGGCTAGAAGCCATAGTTTCCACCACTGGGGGAGCAGTAGTAGTAGGGAACCTCCCAGCAGGAGAGGCCGAGAGGTTCTTGAGGCAAGTTGAGTGGAACTTCACTGTGCTCACTTGCACAGTTCTGATGGCAGAGATAGAGGACCTTCTGCCATCCATGTAGACTCATGTTGTGGGGGCACCTCGGACATGGATCCGATTGTTTAGGCATTTAGCCCGTGCAGTAGATGATTATAACAGGGCCCATAGGCCCTAAACAAACTTTAGACTTTTTATGTGCCACGAGCACCTTGTTGTATATATTTTTTGAGGGCATAAGCCCGGTGACTCGTTACTGTTCCCAGTTTTGAGGCGCTTGCGTCCATCTATGTACTCTGAGGATTTTATGATGTTTATATATGGTTTTTATCTCTTTTGTGTCTTATGGATTATGTGTGAAAAAATTTATTTACATGTTTATGTCCATGATATTTTTATATGTGGGCAATATGCCAATCTAAAATGTGATTAGCTAGAGTATCTGTGATTTGGTTTAATCTCCTAGGAACATGAAAATATGTAATATAATCAAAGTTGCATTCTAAGAGACGTACCCTAAGGAATCGTCGGTTTAAAGTTGGATCATGAACCTGTTATATTCTGTTTAGCTGTGACACAACCAGTTGAGCATCTAGATAGACCCAGAGACGAGAGATACCCAATGACAATGTGTCATGAAGAAACTCAATAACTGCACTATACTCAACAACATTATTTGTGGTGTCACCTAAGCATATACCTCCAGAAGATAACAACTGACCCTGTGGTGTAAAGATTACCCAAGCTGTAGAGGCAAGCCTCCGCGTGTGTCAACTAGCACCATCCGCATACCCAACGAACACCTCATACTCACTTGACATCTGCCATATTGACGAAAGATAACATCAATGACACGTACATAACACTTTTAAAAGAACCGTAAAAAAGTAATAGTACAAAGACTATACATATGTTACAAAAAGTTACCCACAATGACCTTTCTATGAGTAATACTTCTTGAGGTAGAGCCCATTTCTAGGCTCCGCCAAAGAATTCCCTTCAAAATTGACCAAATGATAAGCGACTTTTTTTAATACCTCTTTAATAATGAAGGGTTTGAACCACATGGGTTTAAACTTTCTAGCCCCTAGGGGGTCCTTATCTTGGTCATAGACCAGGACAAGGTCGCCCTCAGAAAAAATCTGAGGATGAACGGACCTATCATATTGAAACTTGACCTTATGTTTATGAGCCTCGTTGGCCAGGGCCACATCGCGACGCTGCTCATCAAGCTTCTCAAGGTGTACTAACTTCTCTTCAAGTGGAGAAGTGTCTGGAAATAACTGTACTGCCAATTTCAGAGATGGGATTTGACATTCGATGGGAAAGACTGCCTCCAGCCCATAAACAAGTTGGAAAGGTAAGAAACCGGTTGCAGTATTAATAGATGTTTGGTAAGCTCATAATGCCAAGTATAACATCAAATGCCAATTTGACTTGGATGAGTTGATAGTTCCCTGTAGAATAGTATTAAGAGTTTTGTTTACAGCTTCCACCTGCCCATGGGCTTGGGGGTAGTAAGGTGAGGAATGTTCTTGCCATAACCCAAGCTTTGATGTTAATTCAGACATCATTTGGTTATGAAAGTGATTTCCATGGTCAGTGACAATCTCTCTCAGGACTCCGAACCATGCTATAATCTGGTTGAATAAAAAGAGAGTTGCAGTCTCTCCATCATCTTTAAACATTGGTATAGCTTCGACCCACTTAGTGAAGTAGTCGACAACTACAATGATATAGTGGTGCCCCCTTGCTGACGGGGGGTTGCATGTAGTGTAATAAATCCCCCACTTAGTGAAGGGACCAAATGTGATGACAGAAAACATGGGAGCTGGATGTGACCTCATCTTCCGAGAGAAGATTTGGCACAGATGGCACTTCTTGATCGACTCGATACAATCTTTGATAAGTGTGGTCCAGAAGTAACCTGCTCGTAAAATCTTTTGGGCTATTGACAACCTAGATATGTGACCACCACAAGCTCATGTATGACAATCATTGAGCACTATGATGGCCTCCTCATGAGTAAGATATCGACGCAAGATGCAGTCTACACCTCTTCGATACAACGTATCATTGAGTATGAGATAATTATTATCCTGATGGCATATCCGTCGATGCTCGTCACGAGAAGCAGAGGTAGGGCACTTCAAAGTATGGAGATAGATTAGTATATCTCTGTACCAGGGGTCTGAATATTCAATCAAAAACATATCCCCCCGGATAGGCGATTCCTTAGGCACAACATCACCTGACTCAATTGAAAGCTCCAAAAAACGTTCTGCGAAGACCAATGACTTCTTGGACTTTGTTGAAATGAAGTCTAAGTCAAATTCTTGGAGGATGACCATCCATATACTAATTTTTCCTCCAATAACTCGTCATGTCAACATGTACTTGAATGGATTCACGACAGCGACGACAGTGGTCTTGCGAAACAAAACATAGTGACGGAACCATTGAACAACATGAACTACTGCCAATGCAAGTTTTTCGAGATGGGAATAATTAAGTTCCGGTCCTACAAGGCCTCAACTCAGGTAATAGATCACGTGTTCTGAAAATGAATCATCTTCCTGAACTAAAACCATGCCTATGGTTGACTCTGCGACAGCCAGATATAATAAGAAATCTTTGTTATAATTAGGTGGTCATAGAAAAGGTGTGGTTGTGAGGGCATGTTTTAATGCCTCAAAAGAGCATTGAGCAGCTTCATCCCAGAAAAAGGGAACATCTTTCTGAAGTAAATGCATAAAGCCCTTGGTGATTTCAGCATAGTTGGCGATGAAGCATCGTAAGAAGTTCGCCTTGCCTTGAAGACTTTGAAGTTGTAAGATTGTGCGTGGGGGGGGCAACTGGATTATTGCCTCCACCTTAAGAGGATCCACCATGATCCCTATTGTTGATACGATGAAACCTAACAAACATCCTGACGTGATGCAAAAGATGCACTTGTTGGGATTCAAGCGAATCCTGAAGTATCTACAGCATTCAAAGATTAGTCTGAGGTGCGTAGGATGATCCTTTCACTTGTGAGAGCATGATGCTAAATCATCTAGATAGGCCTCGACTATATGTTTGAGGTCGTGAAACACAAAATACATGGCCCACTAGAAAGTGGCTCCAACATTCTTGAGGCCAAAAGGCATCTTACGATAAGCGAATGTACCCCACGGACAAATGAATGCCATTTTGTGTTGGTCTTTAGGTTTGATTTGGATTTGATTATATCCCAAAAAGTGATCCATGAACAAAAAGGCTTCACAACTGGCACATTCATCAATGATCTGGTCAATGAATGGGGTTGGAAAATTATCTTTTGGACATGCCTTGTTCAAATCACGAAAATCGGTACATACACGAATCGTGCCTTGTTTTTTATTGACCAACATGGGGTTTGACACCCATTGAGTCAAATGAATAGGGTAAATGAAACCTGCCTTGAGAAATTTCTCAACCTTAAGCTTAATGGTTGCTACTTTCTTAGGATTGAATGGATGAATTTTTTGTCGAACAGACTTAGCATCAGGATACGTTGTGATTTCATGTTCAATTATTTTCGGATCGATACCTGGCATTTTCTCATAAGGCCAGGAAAAAACGTTGCGGAATTCTTTAAAAAGATCCGTATAAATTTGAATATCTTTGGGGGAGAAATCCGCCCCGAAGAAGACATTCTCCATGACGCTAGGGCTTTGGGAGATGTTGATAGGTATAGTTTCAGTGATAGTCACCATATTGCCCTCAACATAAATTTCCTGTGTAGCTAAGAGATTAATAGGACATGGTTGATCTCCTATCATGGTGATAGTGAATTCTCCTGCTTCGATTCAGCTTAACTCTGGGAGGAAGTATGATCTATGATGAAGATCTTCCAAAGTTTTTTCCATACTAGTCATCACCTCGAGTACTTCTTTGTCAGAAGGAAATACTAAGTCTAACGAATCGATGGTAGCAAGAGAACCTTGAGCCCAAATAGGCTCTAAAAGTGGATCCAACTCTTGTGTAGGAGGTGGATCAGGGTTAGCTGAAGCTTGTTGGACTAAAAAGTATGCTACTTCTACAACCGACAAGGGCATGGACATTCCAGAGTGCCTTGTCTCATCCATCATGACTGATGGGGAAGGAAGAATCCGTATATCCTCAAAGTAAGTCATGTGGAACGATGAAACTTGAAAAATCGTAGCCTTGTGGTGATTAGATATAAACTTGACATCATCATGAGGAGGTGGGTAATCAAAGGTACCCATCAAAGATGGGCACAAACCAACTCCTACGTTAATGACACCGGGTTGAGGATTATCAATCATGGGAATCGTGGATGCCCCCAAAGTTGGGTCAGGTCTAGAGAAGGACAATTGATTGATGGTCACTATATGACCCTCGTGCGGAAACAAAAAGACTCGGAAAACTGTAGCAACCACAGCTTGCATAACATAAGTCCAACTCTGACCTAACAAGAGGTTATAGTCAAGGGGAGCATCGACTACCTCTACTTCGATGCACACAGTCTTCCCTCCTAACTGCACAGGGAAAGAAGGAACGATGCCATGTGGTCAGAAAGAACGACCGTCGAACGCAGTGAGGAGAGTATGTGATGGAGACAAAGCAGGCTGGCCAATGGCCTTCCAACATGCTAATAACATAATGCATGTCGAGGCACCCTCGTCGACCACCGTGCAAAAGATATTGCATGTAAAAGTTTTCGTGGGATGAGCCACTACTATCTGAAATGCTACATGGTAAGGCAGATGAGGTTTTAAGTCGATTGTATATAACATGATGGTACCTGGGTTACAAGTCTCAGTAGAGCCTAAATCAGTCAGCAAGGCTTTCCTCTGAGTAGGGCAGCTTTGGAGGACCTCCAAAGTAGAAATCGCACAAGGGATTTGTGATAAATCTTCCAACACAGAGTAATTCTGGGCGGCCCTTGCGTTTGGGTTGTGAGAAGCTTTCTTAAATGCACCCTTTGGAATGCATGTCATTGTTTCTCCCAACGTCTTCTCGATCTATAGAGGAAGAGACGGGAGTTCGGCTTCTTTACCCTTCTCAGAGGTGCTTGGTTTACTATAGTCCTGTATTCTAGTCATTATGAAAGCATCACCCCTAACCATATATACGTTCGCGGATGAGGAATTGTTTGGAGGAGGGCAAGTTTCTTGGCTATCCCCTTCGACACTTGTAGAGGTTTGAGTTAAATTTTTCCCATGCTAAAAGGGATTAGTCAACACGGCTTGTTGTTGCTGTGTGAAAAACTTTTGGGCCTCTACAAGTCGAGGACAAAGATGGGTCGGGTGGTCTTCTACACACAAGTTGCACAGATACCTCGCCTTCCATTTTTTCGTGGTGCCCTCACCAACATTATTAGTGGGTTTTTTCTCCCCCTTACCCTTCTTTCATTGTTTTTTCTTCCCTTCAGGCTGTTGGGTGGCCTTTGGGTTAGTCGAATGCATGGAGTGTACTTTCGACGTTTGGGTAGGAGGAGAAGCCAAAGCAGTAGTCCGGCTGGCCGCTGAGTGTTGGATAGATAATTGTTGCAATTGCTTTGTCAATTGCTCAACGGGCTTGGTTTGTGCTGAACCAAAAATACCATCGGCATGTGTTCCAACTCTCTATCTAGTTTTATCTAGTATCGATCATGGTGCATCCGACAGGATGTTGTATAATAAACCATACTGAGAATAGATAAGCTCAAACTATTGAGCCCTCATGATGGCATCTTCTTCGGAGAAAACCCCAGAAGTTGCGACGTCTTTGGATAATTGTGGGACCAGAGACTTAAGGAACCACTCAAGCAGAAATGCTAGTGGGACTGGTACTTTAATTAGACTCTTCCGACATCTCCACTCTCAGATATGATCAGAGATATGGTCCGATGTTGTTTGTTCAAAATTGGAAAGAAGCTTTGTGCCAACGTCATATCTCATAGGTAACTATAAATGGTTAAGGAAGGCCATTGCCAGTTTTCCAAAAGAAGAGTATCGTGAGCGATCGAGCTCAATGTACCATTTTGTGACACTCCCGATAAGAGTGTGTTGAAACAATCACAATTGGACGGAGTCATCTTTCAATGAGTTAGATGAACACGAAAGATGGAAGGTAGTCACGTGATCACCTGGATCTTCATTAGGCTTGGCCTTGAACTTTGGAATGTCCAAAGGCAACTTCATTGGCATAGGAGGCCAATGTGGATCGTGACATATAGGATCATTTAACAACCTTGTCAAATCTGGCAAGTGTAGCATCGCCAGAAATGGTAGTTTGGGTTGCTGCTGATAGCCTGGGAAAAAGGGTCCTGGAGTTTGACTGGCACCAGGTTGCCAAGAAAAGTTTGGCTGCTGGCCTAGATTCTGGTAGAAACCATGGCCCTGACCAGTGTAAGGATTTTGCATCTGTGGAGACATCATTGGCTGATTCCCCGTAAAGGACATAGGATGTTGGGCATGCATCGTGTTTGAAGGACTTTGGGAAGGATTACCCCATGCCGGTCCTAATGGGAGAGGCATAAAATTTTGTCTAGGGTTCCATTGACTGTGGAAAGAATTACCCCAGAATGGAATTCTAGAGGAGGGAACAAATCCTTGTCCTGAGTTCCAAGTTCCTGCTGTATGTGCCCCCGGCGCAGGAATAGTACCCTACACCGGAGTAGACTGTCCAAAAATGGGAGTGCCCCCAGAAGGGAAAACGGTGGATGTGAAAGTGTTGTTACCAAATGTCTTGTTCCAAATAAACAGTGATGAACCTACAGACATAGTGTGCGCAGGTGTTCCTTGACTCCCGGCTCCAAATAAACTAGTGTGTGCAGGCTGCCCGACAGACTGCTGATGCAGACCACCAAGTGAAGGGGACAAAGGAGAGATATGACCTCCAGTGTAAGGAAAAGCATTAAAAGGGACAAAAGTGCCCCCAATTTGACCTTGCAGAGGAGCGTTAGAGATACCTTCCCCCAGACCAAAGTCTGTAAAGTGGAGTGAGTGAGTGCAGGACTTGTACCCAAACTAGGCATACCGTATGAGAATAGAGGGCCGGTCGCACTAGGTGTGAAGGGAGTTGTGGCCACTGTGATAGATGGGATCGGTCCACTGTGCGACGTAGTTGCGCCCGAGACCATGGTGGCCTGGACTGATGACGACAAGTTAGGAGATGCTTCTCCTGTGGTAGCAATGGTGATGGGAATGGAAGAATTCCCAGAGGAAGTAACGGCATTTGTTTCCATAGCTGTGTGAGGCACTGACATGCATTCATAAAATTCTATTGGTACAATGACCGATGGCCAAGTATCAGTGGTTGGGGTTTCAACCGAGCCAATATTGGTGGTTGATTCCTCCGGGAGTTGTTCGGGCACAATGGTTTGTAACCGGGTTGCTTTGAAAGACCCTTGTTGGTCTAGCTTCTGCCTCAATGGTGGCGGGGGTGGAAACAATATAACCAGCGGCAGGCCCAGAAGCCTTCATGACTGGTGGAGCTCAGGATCCTCCACTGTGTGAGAAGCTCCAAGACACGCTAAGGTATTCTACACATTCAAACAGTAACACACACTAAAAAATAAGCCCCTAAGAGATAAGACAAGCAAACACTAAACTAGTTGGAAGAACGGTTACAACAACCAACACTAGAGAAACTAACCGGTGAAAGTGCAACTCGAACATGGAAGCACCCTCTGGGTATACTCTGCAAATCATGGCCTGATGTCTGTCCTAGCTACCACAGTATACCCCCGCAGTCACCTGTGTATGTCCCTAAAAAGATTGGCAACTAGTTTTCCAGCACGCGAACAGTCACCAAGCAGGTACAGTCGAAAGTCGGGTAGACCACAATGAGTAGGGTATCAAGCCCGAAATCTGTCAAGGGTATCGAGAGAAAATGGTCCAAAATACAACTGAGGACCTCGAACGGATTCGAGACCAACAAAGCCCTGTGGCAGATGCAAATGACAGAATCCCAAAACAAGCCCTCGATATGTGTTCTCCACTATGCTTGGTCCGGCTTTGGAGGGGTTATCTCCACTACCTTTCCACACACGACCTCATGTTTATCCCTTGTGTTAGAGGGGGGTCCCAGATAACTTCCACAAAACTGGACTTCTACACTCCCTATCACAGACTCCAATGTTTGGTTTTAAATGGCCTTAGAGAGTTTCCTCTCCAACCTAATCCAAGGCCCTAGTCCTGAAGTAGTTTGTGAACCCTACAAACAAAAAGTCTAATAGATTTTAAATTAGCGTTGCTTTTATGGGATTTTTTACATCACGGGGTATGAAGGTGAAACTGATGATGTGTAAAGACTCAAAGAAAAAATGAATGAAAAAATCTGAAAACAAAAGACTTTTACTAAATGCAAAAATAAACAACTTTTCACAAAGAAATACTTCTTTTTCTTTTCAATTTTTCTAAGATTTCATGCAGCAAACATAAAGGAATTTCACTTGACTATGAGCTACTTATGGTCTAAATGTACTACAAAAAACTTATGAACAAAAAGACTTCTCCCTAGCTATTGATGCAGAAACACAATCTTCAAACAAAGAAGAAAATGATTTTTTTTTTTTTTTTTATTTACGTGCTAATCAAGCAACATAGGGAAAATACCGACAAGCCTAAAACCAAGAAAAACAAAATTCCAGCTTAAAGCGCATATCGCAAAGAATCATAGCAAAGACACACAATGGAAATCAAGAAAGCACAGACTTTTACGATTGTCTAAAAACCATAAAACAAAATTTTTCTTTTTTATCTTTTCTATCAATTATCAACTAAGAAAAAATAGGCTAAGGGTAATAGGCCCTAACCTACTAACTGTTCAACCCTAGACTCAAACACCTGAGAGGAACACTTCTCACCACAGGAGGGGATGACTGCCCCACCCTGATTGAAAAGCAGCCTGTCAAGCACGCTACTATCACTGAAACAACACACATGCGAACGTGTGCTGAGCTAAAACAGAACACGTGTACACACAGGCTGACCTTGTACAGGCTGCATGTATGTATAAACTATAAGAGAAAAATAAACATAGGCAGCCCAGACCAGGAAAAGGCCTCTGGCATTGATAACTAGGGTCTCTTGAAGGCTTGGATGCTCCTTCTAACAGAAAAGAAAAATAATTGCAAGGAATAACAAAACACTACAAGACAAACCGAGACAAGAATGTGAACCAGCAAGACTCAGACAGGATCTAGAAAACCCCCTGAGAATGTATAATTCTAACAGGGAAGAGGAGGACTACCTCTCAAGCTCTCTGAACTCCTACACACTACTGAAACCTCTACAACTAGCATTCACACGCGGGCTGTAAGAGGTTAGGGAGTGGGTACATGCATTCTGGCCTTATGCAGGCCATGTGTACCTCTGTGTGTCCCGACAATTGCCATCAAGCAACAGTCAAGGAAAACTAGTATAAATAACTAGGCTCCCTACTAGCTCAGGCTTTACAGAAAAAGACAGGCAAAGAAACAGAAAATCTAATCTCTTAAACTACCCAAAACTCTGTTGAATCCGGAAACCCTAAAGAGTATCTTCCCTAGTATGGTTACCAACTCTGTTGTTGGGAAAAATACCCTACGGACTAACAAACTAAGGTCAGACTTGCATGCAGATTTTGACCGTAAAGAAATTACTTTTTAACCTACCACCCAAAACTTAAACCCCTCTTTCACAATACATATGTGGAAATGAACTACCAACCTTGTTACTGATGTTTGGTGTAGATCCTTCGTTGCTCTTTTGTCCGTTTGCTGGTACTGCTCCTTCCAACGATAACCTGCAATCAAAACAAACAACGATGCATGAACGCTACTTTTCTACTTGAGGATTAGAAATTAAGCACAAATTAAACAAATCATAGATAACTCATGCATTGGGATGGGAAAAGTATTCATTTATTATTTTCAAAATGAATCAATTTACAATCAAAGTCGAGACCGACCACCGCTTCTTGATCCTAATCCTGGGCTCCTCCTCTTCTTTTGTCCTCCAACTACTTTGTGTTAATTCTCCTTTGGCTTGAGGAAAGGCTAAAGGGTTGGGACAATGGATTCAACAAATGGGAAGAGTTTCTTCGCTATATTCTTCCTCCTCCAAATGGTACCCCTACCCCTTATTTTATAGGCTAGAAGGAGCTAGGGTTTTGGATGAACTCTCAGCCATGCATGGCCAAGAGTTTTAGTTAACTCACCCATAGATTTTTGTCATGTCGACAACTTTCCTATTTTTGTGTTTTGTGAGTTACACACGGGCTATAGTAGGCCTGACAGCGTGCACATGCGTGCAGTGGTGGATTAGGGTGCGTGGGCCTTGACCCAAGAGGATTTTCACAGATGTTGTTCATCAAATGTTTTGGCAATGAAGGGATATGAGTTGGCCTGATGCCAGGTAAGCATGTGTGGTGAAATTTAGGGTTATAACACAAGGATGAATTTTGGAATAAGGTCATGGATGAAGAATTGGATCAAATAGAGAAGAATGACACTTGGGAATTGGTTCCAATACCAAAGAATAAGAATGTAATTGGCACAAAGTGGGTATTCAGAAATAAATTGAATGAATATGGAAAAGTTAAAAGGAACAAAGCTATATTGGTATGTAAAGGATACGCACAGGTTGAAGGAATCAACTTTGAAGAGACATTTGACCCGGTTTCTAGAATGGAAGCAATCCGATTGCTTTTAGTGTATGCTTAATCCAAGAATATTAAAGTATATCATATGGATGAAAAATCATCTTTTCTGAATGGGGAACTTGAAGAAGAAGTATACATTGAACAACCAAAAGGATTTGAGCTATCAAAGAACGCAAATTATGTGTGTAAATTGAATAAGGCCTTGTATGGTCTAAAACAGGCTCCTAGAGCATGGTACTCTAGACTGGATAAATATATACAACAGGAAGGGTTCAGAAAAGGAAGTGCAGACAACAACCTCTACACCAGGGTAACTCAAGATAGTATTTTATTAATTGAAGTTTATGTTGATGATATTATTTTTGGAAGCAATGATGATAGGTTAAGCCATAAATTTGCAAAGGATATGTAGAATGAATTTGAAATGTCATTACTCAAAGAGCTATCCTTCTTTCTGGGTCTTCAGATACGTCAAAGCAACCAAGGAATTTTTATTTCTCAAACTAAGTATATCATAGAAATACTAAAG
This sequence comes from Picea engelmannii, assembly GCA_009831015.1. Lineage (NCBI taxonomy): Eukaryota > Viridiplantae > Streptophyta > Pinopsida > Pinales > Pinaceae > Picea > Picea engelmannii. Next base: position 875,444 of record ML779202.1, on the reverse strand, counting down.
AGGTTCGGAATGGAAGATTTCATACCAGTTACCACTCCTATGCAAACCAATTGGAAGTTGAGAAAAGATGATGATTCAAAATATATAGACCAGAGGAAATACAATTCAATGACTGGAAACTTACTATATGTGAAAACATCCAGACCAGATGTAATGCAGGAAGTTGGACAAGTTGCACGATTTCAAGTAGCACCAAAGGAAACGTGTGTCGTAGAAGTGAAGAGGATTTTCAGATATCTCAAAGGAACATAAGAGTTTGGATTATGGTATCCAAAAGGAAAGGATCTATCACTTATTTCCTACACAAATGAAGATTGGGCAGGTTGCATTGATGATTGACGAAGCACTAGTGGAGAAATGTTCTACTTGGGTGAGTGCTTAGTATCATGGCTAAGCAAGAAAAAATCATCAATATCCTTATCTACATCCAAGGAAGAGTATATTGCAGCAACAACATGTTGTACACAGGTTCTATGGATGAAACAAACTCTGACATATATACAGGTTGAGTATTATGAGCCCATTCCAATCTATTGTGATAATACAAGTGCCATCAATATCTCAAAGAACCCAGTGATGCACTCCAAGAAGAAGCACATTCCAATCAAGTATCACTTTCTATGGGAACAAGTTCTAGAGAAGAACATCAAAGTTAAATATGTAGGCACAAAAGAACAAGTGGAAGACATCTTTACAAAACCTCTTCCATGGGAAGCCTTTGAGTATCTTTGCCAGAGACTCAGAGTAATTTCTACTCCAAAATGAATTCTTTTGAATGCTTATTTTATATGTATTATATTTACATGAAGAATCACCATAAATATGACAACTCAGGTCAGGAGATCAATTTCAGGAAGAGTTCAGTCAGGGAGAGTATCCCCAAGGATAGTTTAGTTAGGGGAGCATCCCCAGATGGAAAGATACATTTTCCATTGATGATAAAGGGGGAGAAATTTATCAGATGAAAAACACAGAGGCATGGTTTCAGGGGGAGTAGTGTTCATAGGGGGAGAATGAGTGATATGAATTCAATATTGCATGACATGACTTTAGTATTGCATCAAAGTGTTTCCATCAATGCCAAAGGGGGATATTGTTGATTAATTAGGTTAGTTGTCATTGATGTCAACCCTTGAACAAAGTATGGTAGCACAAAGGTTTGGGTAATGGACCCAATTTTGTTTGATGGATAATGGTATGAGTTTTGATATATTTGCAGGTAAGACTATTCTAGATGGATAGTACATGTCATGCCATTTTCGATGGTATGTGGAATGTCACATAACCCCTCATGGTTAGAGAGTTATAGTCATGTGAAGTTGGAGAACCCTCATGAGTCATCTAGAAGCCACAAAAGGTCAAAGTAGTCAAAGTTCTTGTAAAAGAAATTATTTAAATACTAAATTTAATGGAGAACTCCCTAAAATAAGAAAAGTGGGATGCTACATTAAAGTATAAATAAGAGGCAAGGCTCTCTCATTTAATCACAGTTGAACCTATTGAATATCATTGAATATTTATTTTGTGAAAGGTTATTTCGGCAGGTATTATTGATAGAGAAAAGTGCGATAGGAAAAGTATGGAAAAAAAGTGCAGTAGAAAAAGCATGGTAGAAAAAGTGAAACAAAAAAATCGCGGTAGAAAAATTGCAGCAGAAAAATTGCGGCAGTAAAAGTGCGGCAGAAAAATCATGACAGAAAAATTGCGGCAAAATAAGTGAGGCAGAAAAATTGTGGCAACAACATGGTTGGGGTCTATTTATGAGAGATATGGCACATCTTTTTTGAGGTATGTTTTGTGAGATAAGATTTAGATCTTGAGATGGTATGTTACACATTATTTTCGTCATCCCTATGATCATTAATGATGTAAACCTATCTGTTGCCTTCAGAGGGGTCAGTGGCCTGAGTTCCTAAAGAGAGAAGGGAGAAGAACTTTTCCTGAGAAAAGAAGTTGCATTTTCCTATGTAAAAACCTTATAAAAAATAAAGTTCTCAGGTTTCTATATAGGCAGGGTGCGAGAATGACCCATTCTCACAGGTTGCACTATAGCTATGGTGCGAGGTGTTCGCAGGTTGCTCTATAGCTAGGGTGTGAGAATGCCTGCACGTGGGAAAAATGAGTGTTTTCTCTAATATTCTAGAAGGAGAAACTTCTATGGTGAGGTGGCATCTGAATGGTTTCGATCTTACTCGCTTTCATGATTTAGTGGGATCATCCTAACCTCCTCACCTTATCCTCTTAAACTTATATAAGGAGAGGAGTTCTCATGGATAAAGTTAGTTTGGGTTAGCTTTGTTGGTTCTTGAGCTTGTTATCTTTGGATTGGTTAGAGTGGCTTTAAGATTTGCTTTGTCAAGATAGATTGTAAGTAGCTATCAGATCTATGGTCTCAGAATCCTTGGAGTAAGAAGTGTGTGGGGAATGAAGGACAGTTGGAAGGGACCTTACGACATCAAGGCTATGGTTGTAATCTGTCTTTCACATTTAATATGATACAATAATATGATTCTTTCCTATAAAGCTTGTTGTGTTTTATTGTATAATTCCTTGATCATATACATAGATTGACTGTTGAATAGATTGTGCTATCTTCACTTTGGTCAGTTTGTGTTGTCTTGGTCTTGGCTGCACGAGAGCACTGGAGTGAAGCGAGAGAAACGAACACCATAGGAAGCATTCATAAGGTATGTTCTTTGTTCTTGCCTCCTATTTAATTCAATAGTCAAAATCTAGGGAAAAAGTATTATTCTGTCTTGCTTTGTTCTAGATCCAGGTGGATCTAGGGAGATCGGTTTGTGTCTGCACTTACGGATTTATCCAATAACATGGTATTTGATGTTTAGTATTGCTGCATATATAATATTTGTTGAGGGATACAATTGGTATTTTGTTGTTGGTATTTGGCATATGGGTATTGGACTTTTGGTTGTGATGTGTTGCTAAAGTTGTTGGTTTGGCTTGAGGCTACATAACAGTGAGGTTGTGGCACATGGTTTGATGTAAGGGTTTATGGTATTTGGTTTATGGATAGAGTAATGAATTTTTTATGGTTATATTGGTGTATGTATTTGGTATATGGTTGAGGTACATGTTGGGTACATGGTTGAGACAAGTAGTTGATGAGTTGGCACATACATGAGGTGTATAGTTGATGATGTTGGTACATATTGATGAGTCATAGTTGATGTGCAGTTGATTTGAAGTTGATGCATGGTTGATGCATGGTACATGTTCGTTCAATTTATTGGTACAGGTTGTTTGGTGCAGGTTGATTGGTACAAGTTGTTACAGGTTATTGGTACAGGTTGACAGTGATAAGTTGATAGTGGCAGTGGTTGATTTAGTGACAGTGATAGGTTTTCTACATTTGGAATTTATATTTCAGGGTAGTTGGATAGGGCAAGGACATGTGGTTGTAACCACCTTCTAGTTGTAGTTGAAGAACATAAAGGGTTGTAGCCTCCTTCTGGTTGTAGCCAGAAAATTGGGAAGTTGGAGCTTCCCTCTGGTTGTAACCTAAGAAACTAGGGGGTTGGAGCCTCCTTCCAGTTGTAGCTAGAAAAAAAAGGAAGTTGGTGCTTCCAATGGGCATAACTATTAAAGACATATAAGAAAAAAAAATTGTGGTTTTCTCCCGCTTTGGGTTTCCACGTAAAACACTGGTGTAATGTGTATGTGTATGATTTCTCATTTGTTCATTGTTTATTTACTCTGCAACTATTGGATGATAATGCTACATTGATATAACACTTGCATTTTGTGGTTGAAAATGATTGGATTGATCTATTACTAATTCACAACCCCCTCTCAGTAATCCAACAATTGGTACATACTTGGTACATGGTTGGAGGCACTTGTTAGTGGTACTGTTGACACATGGTTTATGGATGATGTAGCATACTTGTTTTGGTATATTATTAGAAAAAAATATTGATCTTTTTGATGATTATGAGTTGTTGTGATATGCTTGGTTGATGCCTTGGTGATATTATTCATATGGTTGAGAGTTTTCTTGGTGATTGATCTTGCTGAGTAGATTTGATTTGGTTGATAAGATTGATGAGACAAGTTGTTGTAATATGTGTTATGGAATAATTACCCTACAGAAAGGTGAATATACCCTTGGATTCTAGACCCCTAATACCAAGACAGAAACATACAAATGGACACTAATATCCCTTTGAATTCAATTACCTAATCATAAACAAAAAGAGAAGGAAGAAAGTGTGATGCACCTTATTCCATGGTTCGTCCTCGTTGCCTCCGATCAGATCTTGATATCCAAACTCTTCAGCACCAGTCAATACCTACAATACAATGGAAAACAAAAATACAAATAACTCCTACTCTACTCTACAAGATTATACTAATCAAATTCATCTATAAAGATTGACAATCATATGCAACAATACACAATATTGAAGGGAACATGCCAAGTAATATTAATGATAACTTTAAAGAGATACTTACAATCATGGATGGTGTTGCAACAACTTCCCCAAGTCCTCCTCATCCATCCCTTGGACAATGCTCCCAATATCATAAGTTTGATATCCAAAAGTTTCCTCCTTTCTCCAGGGAAAGCCCTCATTATATAGGATTTGAAGGCTTAACCACCATGGAGAAGATCACTAATAAGATCCACTAAAAAGGGATCTCCAAGATTTTTAGGGAGAAAATATCTCTCAAGGATTTTAAGGAGGACATATCTATCAAGATCCACCAAATTAGGATTTTGTTTTGAGAAAATATCTCAACTATCCATGAGATTCTCAACCTCTCCTTGAAGATAGGAAACCAAATGTGAGGTGGATTCTCACACTAAATTAATTTCATTTTTATGAATATTAATAATTAATTCACGTGCACATGGTATTTTGACCTTCATATAATATATTTCTCCTCCACATTAACTAGGGATTGTGACAAATGTTATTTCATGGTGTCAATGTATGTGACACTTTCATGACACATGCGACACTTAGGCTGAGGTACTTAAGTGTGAAATTTTGGTGTGTAACAGATTCCCCCCTAAAGCGTAAAGGTCAGAAGAGAAGTTGATGACCGAAACACTTTACAATTCTTCAATGAAAGGGCATGGAGTTGGAGAACCTAGAAGAAGCTGTAAACAACCATCAAATAATATTAATATTTGTTCCATTTCCAAGGTAGGAATACCTATGCTCGGAATACAATATGAATCAAAAGATGGCCACCGACCAATACATTACGGATCCATGAAAAATATTGATTAAGTATATGACCACCAAATATACAATGTGGATCCATACCTCCATGACATAAACTGATCATAGCCACAAAAAATACACAGTGGACCTATGAGATGATAAAACATAGCCATGAACCAATACAATGTGGATCTATATGATAGTATATATATCAGCATGCTCAAATGATCTCCTTCGCAGCTTAGGAAAAGAAGATAACATAGTGAACACTCATCCCAATCCCGATGTGGTACAAATCTATCCATGTGAATAGATGTTTTGCTATCAAACATGGTAGAAACCACTTAATTACCGGTCATTGATGTATATTGTTAAGAAGTGCGAGGGAAATCATTAATGATGTCAACGAATCCCAAGGTACTCTATTACATTCTAGCAAATGTGAATAAATGAGGTGAGGTATAAATTTGTGAAATCATTTGATTAGAGGTCAATTATGTAAACCCATTGTCGGAAGAAAGGAGGCCTACCATTGAGGCATGCAGGTCCCAAGGTAATAACTGGTTTCTAAGTCTAATTCCCGGATGATGTGTTGAAGTCGACAGGAAAAGACTCGTTCAAGGAAGGCCTTGATGTATCTGCCATCATCAACATGCAACTATAGAGGGGCTTCCATAGTGAAAGATATTAGATATTATTTTTGGGATTAACTACGTAGTGTAAGTCATTAATCTATGACCCATATCCATGAAACTAACACAAGAAAGTGATGTAATATGGTGAATCGAATGAGTATGGACTGACATAGGAAATGGAAACTGAAAATACTACAGATGGATGGTTTGAAGTGAAACTTCCCTTGAACATGATGAGGCATGAAAACTGACATGGAAACATTGGCTCGACGAGTACCAAGAATGTAATGTGAAGACACTAAGAGAACTCTTTGATCGGACGAAAAAGTATGGCGAAACATGGAATTGGTATGACACGGAGACAATTGGATTACCCAACTATAAGAAGAGACACAAACAAGTGTGTTGATGGGCGAAATTGAAAGCTCGCCAACTGGAAGAGTGGATCTGGTCTGGGGTTGTCTAAATAACCCAAGTCATTTGGGATGACCCACCCTGATGGGTTTAGCGGCTCCATTGGCTGATCTAAGTACTAGGAAAATGAAAGAAAAACTAAACTAAGAAAAACTAATCTAAGTGGGAAAAGCAGCTACATCAAAACTATATACAATTTCTTACTAATATAAAACAAAAATCCTACTTATTTAAATGCTCTGCTATCGTTACAATTATATCTCAATCACAAATGTACAACATTTACAGATTACAGTTTTTAAATGAAAACCTGCAAAAATCATTTGTAAGTTGTCCTATGACAACAAAGCTATTGTTTTTGAATTTTATAATTTGATGAGAAAGAAATAAAATGAAAACTATCTAAGCTGAACAATTAAAATAATAATCCTAACTATAAACCTGAAATATATATATATCTATCTAAACTATTTAAATAACACTAATAAATTAACTATTAAATAACAAATAACAAACTGACCTAAAGTAACGCTTCAGGTTTTCCCTGCATACAATAATCGATTCAGCTGTTCGATGGGAGGAAACCCGCACCATATTCTTCACAAGATTCTCGTAAACATAAAGCAGAAGTGCTCTTCAAATATAAATGACAGGACAAACAAGACATAAAAAGAAATGACAACAATCTTATAATTTACAAATCATCGCAGTTAGATAAATCCCTGTGCAAGATTTGTACAGAACAGTTCAATTAACGAAGAAGATAAACCTTTATTCATTAAATTGAAATGGAGTAATTGTTGTACTAAAATGAAATAAGAGACATCATATATGGACAACACATAAACCAAATCACATCAACCTGCAACAAATTACGATAGCTAAAGTAGTCGATAATTAATTGCAAACTGATATGAATAAAACTTGAAATAAAAGTTTGATATTTTGAAAGCTAAAGATGTTACAAGACATCAAATTTCATCCCAGTCTATATTATAAATCCATAGTCTGGTTCTCTCAACCGTGATAATGATGGGTCAATTACAAAAAATAACAAGTATTTAAAGACCATGGGGTAAAACATCCCTGTGGGAATTATCAAAAACAGTTTACAAAAAATCTGGGAATAATTTCCCAAGTCTCTATTTCTGACTAAATCTAACAACCTATAACAAAACTATATCACAAAAGTATCTCCTAAACTGCCACAACATATCCAATTGGTCATTGAAATTCGTATGCACCTGAAAGTGGACAAGAATAGACAAGTTTAGAGGATATTTTATTGATAAAATTAACAAAAAATCTAAATTTTAAGACTAGCTACAGAATCTTGCGATTCTGTAGCTGGTCTAATTTGAAAACAGAATCGTTTTAAATCAACGAAATGCTAACAGAAATATATTCAAATCTTTAATTGCTAATTGAAAACAAAACGAATCATTTAAACCACAACTTCTATGCTAATCAATAGCAAATGAAATCTTGTTTGAATCTATTTCAATTGAAACAGACCCTAAACGAATATCAAGAAAATCTCTGATAAGAATTTAATATAGACATAATATGTCAATCCAACACTCATTAGAATTGTTTAAATCCAAACTAACAGAGTCGTATCAAATCTAACTTTGAATCTAATCCAACTCATGCTAATTCAAGGCACGCAACATTGTTTGCGAATCAAATCAAACAGGAATGAATCACACCGATTTGGTGTCGACACAATCGTTTAGACAATTCGAAACCAATGAAATATGAATCAATTTCAATCGACACAAACTGTAACTGATCAAGTAAGTTTCTCATGCAATAATTTATGTCAACTCAGCCATTAACAAAATCAATATTAAATCCAAAACTAACAGAGTTGTTTTTTCGATTTAATAGATTACATTATATTTACCAAACCAATCAATGATATTGATGCATTTCATATGTAAAGGATCATGCCAATTCAAGCATACAAAATCCTTTCAAAATCAAACCATAAGAAATAAATTGAACTAACTCAAAGCCGACACAATCCAACAACAACAAAATCGTACCAATCCAAAACACAACTGTGTCTGATGTTAGCAAATAAATCTCCTGTATAGGTCAGATGCAATAATAATCTAAAATGGAAACAAGACAGAATCATTCCTTAAATCTATTCAAATAGAAATAAACGAAAACAAACCCAATCGACTACCCTAATTCAAACCGACTAAAAAACAATCAATCGTTTATACTAATCTTAGAATAATAAAATTGCAATAACTAAATCGTAGTTGTGTCCAAGTTTAGAAAAACAAATCTTCCATACATGATTCATAACGAAATCATTTCTGATAATTCAAAGTCAACAGATTTGTTTTGAATCTATTAAAAACAAACAAAGCTAATTGAAAGCAAACCCAATCCGTTATATTAATTCAAGCAAACTCATAAAGAAAAATCGATGTCGAAATACATACCTGGGCAGTAAGAAAACAACTCGGTCATGATAATTTTGAATTCACAAGGGTCGTTGTTGCTTCCACATTTCTGAAGACAATTGAACCGGTGGTTTTTTGTTTCTTCTCGTTGGCTTGTAGCCTGTCATTCTCCTTTGACAAGATTGTCACCTGTTCCTCTAACTTTTTGATCTTAGATTGCAACAGGGGAACGTTGGTGTAATAACATTCAAGCCAGGAATTACATTGAGTACACGATGATTTATCGGGATTTGGCATCACAGGCAAGGGTTTGTTCAAGTTACTAGGGGTTTCCTTGTGTAGCTTGATTCCCGGGTAGTTTGGGTAATTTTTGAGGCACGGAGGTAAGTTGGAGACATATTCATGGGGTTCTGTAGAGCATAGGCCATGAGAATAGGGGTATTCCTCAGTCAAGAATCATTCAATTTCAGAGTCCGAGTCCTCGCTCAGCACTATTGGCTTCTGGTCAATGTTTTGCTTGGGTTTGTTCCTAGCACATCTCGATATCCATCGGGAATTTTTCTTCCCCTTACTATTGACAGTAGTATCACCTTTGTCTTTCTTCTTCACAGGCTTCTTGACGGCCTTAGTATTTTCTTTAGCACACAGGTTGGCCATGGTATCAGGTAGGTCTATGTCGGGGCAATCCGAGGGTTTGACAGGGGGTAGAAGGATATGAAGTGGCATGGCTGGTCCAACCAATGTTTCAGTAACCACAACCTTGTCCACTTGGACAGACTCAGGAGTGGAAAAGCCATTCCTAGATAGGAAGGCTTGCCAACAGTCACCACTAAGGCTCAAATGGTGGGCGATAATAAGTTTGATCAAGAAGTGATGAAAAAGGCTGCTATCAACCTTCTCACACTTGAATCTTTTGGACATATTGTATAGACTACGCAAGAGATAATGTGGCATATTTAGAGGGTAGCCTATAAAATTCATCAATAACCGAAGATGATACAAAAATACCAAAGCCATAACGACCTTCGCAGGTCACAAACTGCTTAACAATCGCTAAAAGATCGTGCCACCTGGGTTTGAGGGTAGTGATAGGCATACCTTTATCACAGGAAACAATATTCCTTGATGTGAATAGGAGAGGCCATGACACCTCGTCTACTTTGGAATTTTTAAACCACCTTTTCCCTGTAGCTGGTAGTCCCATAGCTGAGCTTAAGAATTCTTCATTTAGCTCGAGTTGTATGTCTCTGACCTTAGACTTGCATCCGTCAAAGGTGAGGGAGAATTGTTGGGCAACCGAAAGGTTGAAACCCTCAAACCTTTAGATAAACACCAGCCAACCACCATTTTCCAAATCCTTTCGGGCATTATCGAACAACAAGAGTGTTTGGCTACCATTTGTCTCTATGTGCACCACAGGTGCCATAGATGGGAGCACACAGTGAGGCGGGTGAACGGGCAAGGGTTTGGACATGGTATTCATAGGATTGAATGGCTCATAGACTTACCCAAAAACAATAGAGTTAACCCATGATAGGAGGGAGGCATTAATGCTCGAGTATGTGAGGGTGGTGGAACTAGATCAACCCATGCAAAATAGTCATTTCCCAATGTACAACCGATGACGCATATAGCAATTCAAATCACTATTGCATATGTTAAAAACAATGCCATTCAAACAATTAATGAAATCTATGGTAAGTTGAGCCAAAAATTTGCATAAGCATAGCGTTTGCATAGTTTCAAAATCAAAACAGTGATTCGAAATCAACACCAAGGGTTCGATCATAACAAATATGTGTTTTCATGAAAACAATGTGTCAAGGAAATCGATGAAAGATTATAGATCATCAAACCACCAATGTATTAATGACAGTCATTATAATATCATCACAATCTTATAAAAATGAAATCATATTAACAATTAAAGAATGCCAAATGAGTAAGGATCTTGGAGTCTTGCCAATTGTACGACTATAATCAAATTGGAAATGCAATGAACACATAGACAAGAGTGACCATAATAATCCAGTGACAATTTTAATGTGACTTCAAAATTGAATTTTTCACGCTTGCAGTCATGAAAACAAGAATAAAGGTAGGTGTGCAAATGCATGAAATAATAGTGTCATTTTATTCAAAGATTGCGATGAAAATAAAGGGCTGCAAAACACTGGTGTAGGAAGCTTATAAGGATAGGGAAAAATTATGAATTGGCTGCCAACAAAGTGCCATGTTCAAGGGCGACAAAAGCTACCATAAATAATTATCAAAAACTTGACCCACTTCCTTCAATTTCCCCCCAACCCAGATAGATGAGTACCTCTTTTTAATTTAATGAGCTAGAGGAGGATAACACATGCTCGATATAACTCACCTTCAGTAAGTTTCTCTTCCTTTATTTAGAGAACTGGAAGAAGTAAGGGTTCGTTCCCATATGGGTCATTCAATGTGTAGTTTAACGATTACATAGAAGGAAAACTCAATGGCTTTTCATGTTTAGAGAGTCTGAAAAGAACTTAAAGATGACTCCAGAGTTGTCCCTTTTTGTGTTGTTTAGTCTCCAAGGTCCGAAAAATTATAAAATGATACAACGGAGAACTCTTCTAATCATGCTTGATTAGAGTGTTCCTTTTTTGCAATCAGTCTCACGAGGCCGAAAAAGAGATAAACTATCACTTGAAAGACATCCTTTCAAACCTTTTAATGAGTGTTAAAGGAAGCAATATCGGTCAACAATCCCCTTTCTAGACATTCAAATCAATCGAAAAAGTGATGGGAATTTAGGACATGCGGTCTATAGAAAAAAGGCCCACACAAAAAACTATCTCCACCCAAAAGCCCATCACCACCCCAACCAGAAACTAGGTGTCCTAAAAACTTTAGCCACAAGAGCCATACAAATTTTCGATGAAACACACCTAGAAAAATAAAAATATCACCTCTCACATGTCTTTAAAAACACAGGTTATAAACATAAAGACATTATGAATGCAATAAATAAAGCCCTAGAAAAAACTAGCAAAAACCCTAACTCCTTAGAAAACCAGAACCCCAACAGAAATGCCTACTTACCTTAGATCCAAGGAGTAACCGATAAGATTGTGAAATTCCTTATCAAAAAAGAGATCAATACCTCCTTCAAACCACATGAAACCATCAAACAAAGTATGGGATCCATTAAAGACAAACTTGACCCTCACAAAGGAAAATGAATTTACAAAATGGTTTGCTCTTGCGGTGAATGCTACATCAGTGAAATTGGTCATTCCTTCCAGATTAGGATTAAAGAACATGGAGCTGACATAAATAATGAACGCATTCCCACCTCCGCCTTGGCAAAACACTCCCTTAAAACAAAACACCATGTTCACCTAGAAGATACCAAAATTTTAGCCAAAGAAGAACACCTCTTTAAACGACGGATTAGAGAAGCAATTGAAATCCGCAAACACCCAAGCAACCTAAACATAGACAAAGGCCTAGAATTAAATGATAATTGGTTCTCCTTGATCCATAAAAATAAGAAAAACAACAGATAAAGTAACTCTCAAACCAACCTTCCCTTAAAATTGATTTTATTTAATATAAAACTTGATTACCTAATTAACACCATTAATAAAATTTTTTAATATTAATCTATTATTAGCACCAACAAAACCTTAAACACTAATCTAACCCCATACAACTTTATCTATTAAAAACTTAATACTTACTTATAACCTATAAAACCACTAGTAACCTTTCTTCATTTTAATTAACATAAACCTTCTTATCTAAAGAACACCACTAATAACAATTTAATATTAATTTATTCTTTTACTTACCTTATTAATAACACCAACATAATCAACAAACAAACCCTGACCTAAAAACACTAAATTAATTCTAATACAACTTGAAATGTATAAAAAACTTAACTTTACCTTTAACCTAGAAAACTATTCTTCATCAATAAACCTAAAACAACATCACCTTCAATTAAATAATTACCAAATTTTAATTATATTTTTATAAAAAAAATAATTAACTTTTAAGAAAACCCCTAAATAAACCTTCAATTAATTGAATACCAATATTTAATTAAAATGATTACTTATATTTAAATTAATAATTACCATTTTTTCCATACTTACTCATACACCTTTAATTAATTGATTACCAACATTTAATTAAAAAAATTTAATAATGTTTTTTTAAACAATTGTTACAAAAAACTCTAAATAAACCTAATCTAAGATCTCCACCAAAAAACTCCAGCCGACACATAATTCTGCCCACACCTTTAGTATTTATAACCAACTCTTATCTCTAATTAAGCCCCAAGCTTGTTGTCCTGATGATGGATCCTGATATGGATCTAAAACGTCGACAATCCATTGACAATACTGTGGTCTCTTTGAACATGCTTGAAAACACTCCTCACCACAAAAATCTCATTAATCAAATTATTTCCCTATATGGAAGGGAGACTCTAGACGAAATCTATGATTTAGAAAAGCTTAGGGTAAAAATTAAGAGAAGGGTTGTTGATTTAGAATTTTTGAAGAGTTGTAGAAACAAGAACGTTCTTCCCAGGTTCGCGAAATTGAACACAAAGCTAATAAAAAATGGAACAACACGACTTTCTTCAGATTGGGTTTATACATAGTTAGATATGAAATAAAAAAGAACAGATTTTACCTTGATAACCTATCCAAAAATGCACTAGAATTACATCTAAAATTGGTGCACTCCATCAAACCCGAATTGTGGAGAATGATTGACTCCTTAGCCTCCATCAAAGCTAATAAAGAATATGAATAGGCCCGCACCAGACATAATTTGAAACTAGAACATTTTCATGGAAACAAAACTAATAAAGAATACACCAGTGCAAAGAAGATTGGTAACCTCTCCTTGCACGTACCAGACGGAGTAGAACATTTGTGTGGCAACAAAACTAATAAAGAATACACCAATGCAAAGAAGATTGTTAACCTCTCATCACATGTACCATATGAAGTTGAGATTAATGTTTTAGAGAGAGGCCTTAACTTCATAGTCTCCCCTACCTATATCCCAATCAAAAACATTATTTGTTGCATAGAAGACAACATGCATAACCTTATGGATGAGGAAAAAGATATAATCAAAAAAGATTGTTCAATCATACTATGCAAGGTGAGACCTCTTAAAAGAAACATAAGTAAAGAAGAACATGCATCTTTAAAGAACCTCAAGAACAATGAGAACCTACTTATCATCAAGGAAGATAAAGGAGGCACCATAGTTCTTATGAACCACAATGACTACAGGAAGAAAATCATTGAACACCTATCAAAAAGTGGTAGCTACATAAAACTTACCAATAACCCCATTAATAATATTATAAGACAAGTAAATAAATCCATCAAGTACTCCAACCTTGATGAAAGAACCAAAGAACGTGTAACCCCCAATAATGAGATCACCCCCAGAATATACGATCTACCAAAAATCCACAAAAAAATATCCCTCTTAGACCTATAGTGAACACCATAGGCCCACCAACCTATGAACTAGCCAAACACATAGCCAAAATTCTTATCCCCTTAGTATGCCACACCGACTCTTTCATTAAATACTCTAATGATTTTATTAAAATCATTAAAAATTAAAAACTAAAACCACAAGACACCCTCAAAATATTTTATGTAGTCTCCATTTTCACCAAAATCCCCCTAGATCAAGCTATCCAGATTATAAAAAAAGTAACTGATCCAGAAATAGCTAAACTAGTTGAGGTTTGTATTCGTTCCATGTTCTTCAGTTACCAAGGATAATTCTATGAACATACTAACAGCATAACAATGGGATCCCCACTATCCCCCATTGTTGCCAATCTTTTCATGGAAAACTTTGAAAATAAATCCCTAGACTCCTTTCCCCTGAAACTAATGCAACCCCCCTACTCTCTTGTAGGGTTGTGAAACCTCCTGATATTGGATCTTTGATTCTAGAGTAAAGTGACTCTTTGAAACCTTAATGGTTTCCTTACATGACTAAACACATGCCCTTTTATCTTCTTGTTGCAGGTTTTAATGGCACCCACAACCTTCCCTTTCGCTCTACTGTGAAATCTCAGAGAGCTGGGTGTTAGCTCCTTTTCCTGATAATCCCTCTTGATGTGACCTTAGTGATGACCATGTGATTGTGGGAGCGACTATAATCAGTTTGAAGTCAAATTAATCTTGGGCCCGAAATCCTCCACAAGCCTCCACGCATCCTCCTGACGAAACCAGGGTTTGGATTGTGACCCGCCCTTGATATTTTAAACTCCATGCAACTCTTGTTCCTGAAATGCTATGTGATTGTTGATATCATAATCTTGATGATAATGTTTGAATCAATGGTTCATATATGCACCTTTTGAATCTACAGACTAGATTTTCCCCTCCTTCAATCAACAACTGTGAACTCCTTCGCAACTCCAGACTTCGGGGTTTCGAAATCTCAAACCCAACTTTCTTCCATAATCAAATCTTCTGGAACTCACGATCTACTGACACCTTTCCTACTTGATCAATGATTCTGCTCCCACTTTGGAATTTTGACCTTTCAACTTAGATCAACATTCCTACGACCCTCTTATAGATCAATGGTCGAGATCTCCTTCGGGTCTCCAGACTTATGAGATCTCAAATCTCAAACTTCTTTTTCCCAATGGATTTTACCTGGAGCCTGTGATCCACTAACATGTGTCCTCCTAATATAATGATCGAGGATTTCTTCGGGTCTTTACTCGGAGCTCACAGATGTGCACCAGCGTTGGCCCTTGACCAAGTTTTGGGAGATTCTTGATCATAGTGACCTATTTTGGGACTTCAATAGCCTGTCTAAAGAGGAGCGCAAGATGAAGCGGAGATCAAGGGATCTTGGCCCACTTTTGGGTCCTTTTTGGGTTTTTGGGATAATGTAATGGGATTGGGATGTTGGCCCATGGGTTTACCCATGTCTAGGCCTATTTTTCATGTATAAATAGAAGGCTAGGCAATGTAAGTAGTAGTAGTAGTCGAAGTTGAATCGACATCTATGTGATGTATGCTAAGTGCAATTAAGGTTTTGTAAGTGCTTGGTGCATGACTATGAGAGACTTGCAGAGCTAAGTGCAAGTGATTGTAACAGATAGTGGAAGGCTTTGTGTTGTAATGCAAGGAAGAAGGATATAGCGAGTTGCACATATATCTTGTCCTATGTGGAGTAAGGGTTTTGATGGCTCTATGATTGTAACCGATTGATTGAAGACAATAAAGGAGAAGAGTTGGTGGATGTAGCCCCAAGGTGGGGGTGAACCACGTAAATGTTGTGTTGTCTTGCTTTGTGCTTGTTTTAATGTGTTTATGTCTTTTTTTTCTAAGATATTTAAGATGATTAGATAGATTTGCCTATGCTTAGTGCTAATGATGTATAAGAATGTTAGATCTGATCTATATGAATGTGTTGAGTGCTTGATCTGCTAGATTTGACCTATCTATTGATGTTAAGTTCTTAATAACATTATATCAATGTGAATGTTGTGAAGCCCTATTTTATTAGCGAAGTGGATATTGCTTTCATATTGAGGAAATGATGGTGATGAGTGCTTTATTAAGTAGTACAATCACAGATCTATGTCCCAGCTAAGGTTGAAAACACCTGAGTCTTGCAACCACCCCTGCCTCTACCTCATGTGAGACTTCATCTGCTTCACAGGTGTTTCCGAAAGGGCTGGTAGTTAAGGATTTGTTGGTGCATTATTGTAGTGTTGAACCCTGGGTCTACCCCTATGCCAACAAATGGTCCTGTTGTCGGGACCTGAAACTGTGATTGCTGGGAACTGAGAAAGAAGAAGCTCTGTGCAAAGATTCATCTTGAAATTGTGAAAGCTATGTGCATAGATCTGTGCCCTAGTGCGTAGTGTCCTACTCGATTTATAAAGATCTGTGCTAAAGAAGGAAACCTGATCTGAAGAAAGGAGGTTGAATCTAAAGAAAAGAAGCAAGATCTGAAAGCTTTGTGCTCTAAAAAAGGTAAAATTGAGAATTTCTAATTAAAAGAGGTAAGATATGTAAGCTCTGTGCTCTGATAAAGGTAAGAACGGTTAAAAGTTTTAGATCTAGAAGCTTGGTGCTATGTAGAAGTAATATAGGTAGAGATTTTTGTTTCTAGAGTATGGATATAGGTATGTTTAACAGAGTCTGTCCTAGTTTGAAAACTAGGGTATTAATGGATGAAACAAGACTTTATATAAATAGATCCGATAAGAATAGTGAAATATATGTTATACCTATGCATATAAATAATGTTTGGACTAATGAATGGATGCAGGATCCCAGAAAGAATTTATTGCAGGTTATCTCTTATGATCCTAGTGCACAGTACAAAAGAGGCCGGGGATCATTTAAAAGAAAGAGAGGATTAACCCTCTGTTACAGTTGCAAAATATCGGGACATCTGGCTAAGGAATTCCCTGGTAGAAGACCTAGATGCCTCTATTGTAAATCTCTATACCATGAAGTGTTGGACTGCCTCAGAATGATTGCTAAGCTTGAAGGAATGAATCTGAATCAAGAAAACCCTAAGGAAGATCCATAAACTAATGTTATAGAAGAACCCCAAAAAGAATTAGAGAAGGTATTTCTTCATATAAAGACACCCTGAATAACCACCGACATGTCAGATTATCATATATCTTTAAAGAAAAAGAATGACTTGAAGCAAGAATAGGAAACTTCAAAATTGACTGTGTTCTAGATGAGGAAACATAGGTGAATGTCATGACCGAGAGAAATTGGGAAGCTATAGGGAGGCCTGTTATGAATCCCTCATTAGGAGGAATAGGGTTATTCATAGGAAAACTAGTAAACCTGTGTGGAAGGCTCGCTCAGATACCTATGACCGTCAATGGAACTTTGACAGAGAAAGATTTTGAGATTATTCAATTTATTGAGGACAACACCCTATTTACCATGTTAATAGGAAAACCTTGGATTGACAGAGATCAAGCCAGAAGAAAGAAAGAAGAAGAAGTTTTGGAGCAGAAGAAACAAGAATTAAAAGATTTCATGACCATAAAGATCGCACAATTGATTGAAGAACATGAGAACAAATTGAAGCTATTTGACACTAGAGACCCTGTTGTCAAAGCTTCAAAAACACTATAAGACCCATAGAAGACTGAATTACTTACTCCAGATAAAGAATAGGTATTACCCCTAAATCCTAGGAAATAATCTCAACAATGCATAGTGACTATGTTAAAAGAAGATAAGAATCAGAATGGAAAAAGCCATACTAAGTTGAAGATCACTGGAAAGAAGGATATAAAGCTAAGTAAGAAGAGGGATAATATTGAAAAGTTATAAAAGATTCCAGAGGGAACTTAGTAGAAAGAAAATTTGTAGAATTGGAGGTTTGCCAGGATATCAAAACAATGACACATGGTACTTTTCCAGGGCGAAGAAATATAGCCATTGGGGCCAATATATCTGTTCGACTCCCACTCTGAACGGGTCAAAAATCATTTACAACTTGACACCAGACCGTTGGACTATGCCATTTACAACATGATGACTATGACAATCATCGAAGTAAAGGCCGAAGAACAAGTTCCACAAAAGGTGGCACAACTTGACGAGGTAATCCAACAGCTTCAGTAGCGCATATCAGACTTGGAGCTCTGCATTGTTCCCGAGACCCCTCAAGATGTAAGAGACCTAAGGGAAGCAACTACCCACAACATAGTTGAAAGATTAAAATCTCTTGCCTTGGAGTGCAAGCAGTTGAGTAACCATAGTGCCCAAACACATGAAAAACTCACCGAGAACCCAGAGTTACAGGCTTTGGAGTCACAACTCAAGGAAGAAATACAACATGCAGACACACTATAGGTGCAATTGAAAGATTTGTCAATTGTAGACAAAATGAAGAGGTCTCATGAGAAACACACAACATAGCGGTAGGTCAAATAATATCAAGCCAAGCTTGAGGCCTTTGAAGCAAAATTGATCAGATCAGAGTGACTCGGGATGTATCACAGGTGAGTGTTGGGGGCCTGTTGGACCTTGACCAAGTTTTGGGAGATTCTTGGTCATAGTGACCTATTTTGGGACTTTGGCAGCTTGTCAAAAGAGGAGTGCAAGACGAAGCAGAGATCAAGGGATTTCAGACCATTTTTGGGTCCTTTTTGGGTTTTTGGGATAATCTAATGGGATTGGGATGTCGAACCATGGGTTTACCCATGTTTAGGCCTATTTTGCATGGATAAATAGAAGTCTAAGCAATGTAAGTAGTAGTAATAGTCAAAGTTGAATCGACATCTATGTGATGTATGCTAAGTGCAAGTAAGTTTTTTTAAGTGCTTGGTGCATGACTATGAGATACTTTCAGAGCTAAGTGCAAGTGATTGTAACAGATAGTGGAAGGTTTTGTGCTGTAATGCAATGAAGAAGGATCTAGCAAGTTGCTTAGATCTTATGTTCTGTGCGGAGTAAGGGTTTTGATGGCTCTGTTCTTGTAACCGATTGACTAGAGATAATAAAGGAGAAGAGTTGGTGGAAATAGCCCCAGGGTGGGGGTGAACCACATAAACATTGTGTTGTCTTGCTTTGTGCTTGTCTTAATGTGTTTATGTCTTCTTTTTCCAATTGCTTTAAGATGATAAGATAGATCTGCTTATTCTTAGTGCTAATGATTTATAAGAATGTTAGATATGATCTATATGAATGTGCTGAGTGCTTAATCTACTAGATATGATCTATCTATTGATGCTAAGTGCTTAATAAAAATATATCAGTGTGAATGTTGCGAAGCCCTATTTTATTAGCGAAGTGGATATTGCTTTCATATTGAGGAACTGACGATGTTGTGTTCTTTATTAAGTAGTATAATCACAGATCTGTGTCCCAGCTAAGGTTGCAAACACCTAAGTCTTGAAACCACCCCTACCTCTACATCGGGTGAGACTTCATTTGCTTCACAGGTGTTACCTAAAGGGCAAGTAGTTAGGGATTTGTTGGTGCGTTGTTGTAGCATTAAACTGTGGGTCTGACCCTATGCCAACATCCACGTCTCCTCTGAATCCAAAGGCTATGAGCCACTTCGGGACCTTACCCATAGTTCATAGATTCATGCCACATATCCCTTAGATCTAATGGCCCAGATGTTACTTCGAGTCTTCTCACTTCGAAAATCTCAGATCTCAAACTGAAAACTCACTTCAACTTTCCCAGAGCTCACGATCTATTGACAAGTTTCCACTTATAGATTGATGGCTCTTGACCCTTTGGCTCTTTGGGATTCGAGTGTTTCAACACTTTGACCTTCTCCTTCCTTTGGATCTTTCGACCTATCGACAATTGTCCTCCTGGATCCAATGTTCCAGATTCACTCCGGCCCTTAGGCTCTCCACACTTCGAAAATATCAAAGTTCAAACTTGCCTCCTCTAGGACTCATAGTATCTGACGGCTCATATTTACTTGGGAGATCTGATGCTTTGATTTTTCCTTGAATAATCCGATGGTTTAGATCTATTCTTGTTGATCAAGTTGCTGAGATTCTATTTTGGATCTCCAACACTTCGGGCTCTGTAAATTTCAATTCTCAACTCTTGTGAGTTTTCTCTCTCCTCTATGTGTGAAAAGATAAGGCTCGTGCACTTCACTCTGATCAAATGACTGTTGATCCTTTTCACAATGATCCAATGACCACTGACGCTCCTCCTCCTGAGCTTTTGAGTTCTCCCGACTTGGAATATTTCTCCATCTTTAAAGGTTTTGAAACTTTACTCATCCTTACGAGTCCAACTATCGATCCTCTCTAACACTTTATGGAAAGTGCTATCCCTTATCAGCTTCATCCTTAAAATGATTTTGATTCCCCACGCACACCTTGCATTCTAGGGATTTCAATAACTCAGATCGAAGGATTTCTTGAAAATAAATTCTTCTCCCCCACCTGGCATTACTTTGGTTCGGGTTCTTTGAAACTTGGTCATTTCACGACGTTGTGCACACCTTGAACCTGGTCTAAGTTTCCTTTTTTCTCTTTGAACTTCTCTGAGTCACTCCGAGACTCAGTCGACACACTCGTTGCATTTGAGATGCACACCTTGCATACGAGTGTCAGAAGAGAAACAATTGAAACTCATCCAGTTTCGTCATGAACTCATACAGTTAATATCTTGAACAATCATACATGAACGAACTGAAATAAATCACATACACAGAATATAACATTCATTCGTCCATACATCAAATGAACATAGTCCAAGAATTTGGGACAATTCTGTCTATTCTATTCCTTCATGAAAAAAAATTAAATGATGTTTCTTCTACTCTATTCTATTGATCCCTCTAATCTCTTACAATACTCATACATTTTGATCTATTACAATTCAACAATAAAATATCTAAGGACCGACTCCATGATCTCTCTCGTCCTGTTTGCAACTTATCCTATCAAATTCTTAGCGGTTACCTACTCTTTCCTATTACAATAACTAATAGTTATTTCCAGATAAGAGTCAACACTCAATATATACAATCCGTTACAGTCCTTCATGAATTTACAACCAAGTTACATTTTAAAAATTCTATTTACAAAATATCTCAACAACCCGATTTAATTCTGAGTTAATTTCTAATTTGAAACTCTGTCATTGTTGAGATGTCGTTCCTTTACCTCCATGCTTGTTGATCCAGATTTTATGAGAAAAACAAAATGAATACATATTATTAACAAGTGCTTAACATAAAATAACAGAGATACAGTAAAACTGGTTTTCTATTCAATAACGAAATAAGATGAAACTGTAAAATGCAACAGAAACAAGCTTGTTGGAATAGTGGTGACTTATCTCTGAGAAGAGATGTGACAGCTATGCACATTCGCAAGAAGAAGATTACAATGAGGCTCTTAAGGAATTTTTACAATAAACAAGAATTCCAAAATCCCTAGACATACAAAAACCTAACCCTAGGAGATGAAGTGCCAAAAGTCATGCGGGCCCCGTTTGGGTAAGTTAGTACATCAACTTCCTGGGGTCGTAACTTTTGCATATGATATCCATTTTAGGAGTGTGATTTCCCATTGGAAAGGTATCGTTGAGGATATTCATTTTGGGGGATCAATCATTCCTTCAGCTATCATTGAGGAGATAGATCCTAAAAAACCTTCATTTAGGCCCTCAAAATGGCCCCAAAGGTTAAAACTGCTAAAAATAGTAAATTGCCAAAATTGTCAGAAAACTATTTTGAGCTAGTTGGAAAAGGTGGGTGGCCACCGCCATCCATCTGGATCACTTGAATTTTGAATTTGAAGGTGATTATCCTACATCAAACTCCTCTAGTTAAAATTTTCATGGAATCCTGACCATGAGCTCTTGCACTGTCTTTCCATGCTTCAAAATATCAGGTTTTGTAACCCAACTTGCATATTCCATTGGATGATCTTTTCACTTCACTAAGTATTCAGGATATGTCTTTCTCCTGGTCTTCTTTCCATCTCTTTGTTCAATGATTTTCTCCATCTGATGTTTTTCTTCCGTGGGTAATTTTTCTTCCCACTGAACTTGTTTTTGATCATCTGATTCTCCTCCCTCATCTCTCCTATAAGGATATAGGCTTGCAACATTGAATATCGACGATATCCCAACATTGTATGGAAACTCAATTTCATAAGCATTGGCTACGAATTTTCTGAGAATCTTGCATGGTCCTATCTTCTTCATATTCAAGTTGTTATACGTTCCCCTTGGAAAACTTTATTTTCTCAAATGAGCTAAAACTTCATCTCCAACTTCAAATTGAACTTCTCTCCTCTTTTGATAAACTCTGCTCTTGTATTTTTGGTTGTTGTTCTATAGTTGTTCTTTGACTCTGTCATGGAGTTTCTACATGTTTGCTGCAAAATCCTCTGCTCCAACACATCTTAGCTCATCTTGATTCATATCACTCAACTCTGTAATCCCTCTTAGCTATATACCATACACAATTTCAAATGGACTTTTCCCTGTGCTCCTGTTCACTGAATTGTTGAATGGAAATTCTACTTGTGCCAGAATCTGATCCCATTGACAACCTTTCTCAGTGACTAAACTTCTTAACAAGTTTCCCAGACTCCTATTTACTACTTCAGTCTGTCCATCTGTCTAAGGGTGATATGCTGAAATAAATGACAAGTTTTTCCCCATCCTTTTACGTAGAGTCCTCCAAAAGTATCCTACAAATTTGGTGTCTCTGTCTGAGACTATGCTTCTTGGCAATCCATGTAGTCTCACTACTTCTCTGAAAAACAAATTAGCTATGTGTGTAGCATCATTTTTCTTCTGACATGGTATGAAATATGCCATTTTTGAAAATCTGTCCACCACAACAAATATGTAATCACTCCCTTTTTGAGTTCTAGGAAATCCCAAAACAAAATCCATATTGATTGCATCCCACAACCTTTATGGAATTGGTAATGGTTGATACAAACCAATGTTCTGTTGTATCCCTTTTGCATATTGACAAATTATGCATTTGTTCACAAAAATTTTCATCTCTTCTCTCATGCTTGGCCAATAATACGAATTACTCAGCTATGAAAATGTCTTATCATGACCAAAATGTCCATCTAAACCTCCATTGTGTTTCTCCTTCAAAAAGTTATCTCTCATTGAGAATTTCGGTATGCACAATTGGCTTCCTTTGAATAGTAATCCATCCTGGATCAAATTTTTAGTCCATGGGCTTCTGTCTCCCAATAAAGGATTCTTGCATTCCTCATAAGCTTCCTTAAAATATGTATCTTCTTGGTACATCTCCTTGAGGTGTTCAACCCCTAAGGTCTCCACTTGGAATTCCTATACAATCAAACTCATCCTTCTCAAAGCATCTGCGACTTTGTTAGTAGTTCCAACAATGTTCTTAGTAACAAAAGTAAAATTCTGCATAAATTCTACCCATTTTGCATGTTTCTGATTCAATTTTTCTTCCATAGTAATAAATTGCAAAGCTTGATTATCATTACATAAGACAAATTCTTTAGGAATTAGATAGTGTCTCCACTTCTTCAAAGCTTGAATAACTACATAAAATTATTTGTCATATGTGGAATAATTCTTCTTGGTGTCATTCAATTTCTCACTGAAATAAACAATTGGCCTATTGTCCTGACTCAAGACTGCTCCAATAGCTAATCCACTTGCATCAAATCTCACCTGAAATATTTTTCCAAAATCTGGTAAGACCAAAATTGGTTGTTCTGTGATCTTCTCCTTCAACACTTTGAAACCTTTTTCAGCTTCCTCTTTCCAACTGAAGGACTTATGTTTCTTCTTCATAGTGTCCATCATGGGTGCAGATATACCACTGAAATTTCTGATAAAATTTCTATAAAATCTTGATAACCCATAAAAAATTCTTACCTCAAATATGTTTCTTGGCGATGGCCATTCTTTGATTGCTCTTACCTTTTCCGGATCCATCTTCAATTCATTTGAAGAGATCATGAAACCCAAATATATGAGTTCCTTATTCATAAAATAATTTTTCTTCAGATTTATCAGCAACTTCTCTTGCTGCAACTTTTCCATCACTGATGTCAAATGTCTTAAGTGTTCTCCCTTTCTCTTACTGAAGATTATCATGTCATCCAGATATACTATGAAACATTTTCCTATGAAGTCTTTCAACACTTCGTTCATCAATATCATAAATGTTCTTGGTGCATTTTTCAACCCAAGCGACATGACCAGCCATTCAAAAAATCCTTCATTTGTCTTGAATGTTGTTTTCCATTCATCTCCCTCTCTCATTCTTATTTGATGATATCCACTCTTAAATTATATCTTGTAAAAATAGCTCGCTCCACTCAAACAATCCATCAAATCATCCATCCTCGGTAAAGGAAATATGTACTTAATGGTTATCTTTTTGATGGCTTAGGAATCTGTACACATTCTCCATCCTCCATCCTTGTTTAGACTTAACATAGTTGGTACTGCGCATGGGCTTAAGCTCTCCCTGACTAAACCTTTATCCAACAACTCTTGGACTTGAATTTTGACTTCCTCGTCCTCTCTAACTGTCAACCTATAAGATTCTTTGTTTGGTAAACTATCTCCTGGAATAAGGTCAATATGACGACTTATACTCCTGATGGGTGGCAATGAGTGAGGTAAATCATCCACTACTATGCCAACAAAGTTTTCTAATAGTTCCTGGATTTGTATAGGAAAATCTTCCACATAAGTACTTGTAAGGATAACTCTAGGCTTCCTCACTACAAAAAACTGCATTTCATTTTCCTTATTGACTTCTTTCAAGAGTTCCTTCCCACTCATGAGAAGTATACTTGAACTAACTTCCCTCTTTTTCTCTTTGTCTTCTATGGTAACAACATATGTGTCCTACCATTCTTTTCTAGGGTATAAGTATTCTTTCTTACATCATGAATAATCTTTTTGTCAAACTTCCATGGTCTCCCCAATAAAATATGACAGACATCCATAGGAATTACATCACATAATATTTCATCCCTATAACCTCCTATTTTAAATTCATCTTGGCATTGTTGACTTATCATTACTTGATGTACTTTCTGCAACCATGATACCTTGTATGGGTTCGTATGTGCAGTTATCTTCAACTCTAGCTTCTCCACCATCTCTGTGGATACTAAATTGTCAGTGCTCCTAGTGTCTATGATCACCTTACAAACTCTGTGTTTCATCTTGCAAGCAGTTCTAAATAGACTTGTTTATTGAATTGGTTCCTCCATCTCCTTCTCTAGTTTAAGAAGAATCTTCCTCATCATGAGGCTCTTCCCTCCTTCTACCACTTCTTCTTCCACATGCTTCTATGCTTCAACAACATGTGCTTCACCTCCTCCTTCATTCTTTCACTTGGGACATTCCCTATACTTGTGCCCTTTCTTTCCACATGTATAGCATCTAAGCACACCTCCTCTGGTTCTTCCTCTTCCTCTTCCTCTGGAAAATAAACTTATCCCACCATGTTTTCCTTCCTTAGAACTTCTGCCTTTCTCATGGTGACTATGTTATTTGTCAGCTTCATGCTTCTTGTTCTAGAACTTCTCTCTGGTAGTTCCCTTACCTCTACTTGAGTTTCCTCCTTTGCTTCATCTGATTTGTTTCTTGGCCAATTTCTCTTCATCTTTCAAGGCTGCTTGATAAGCATCCTTGACTATACTAACTGACATCATGCTGATCTCTTCTTGGATTTCATTTCTCAACCCATTGATATATCTGGCTGTCTTTTCATCCTCATTTTCTTTTTGTCCAACCCTAATGTTCTGTCTGTAAAATTCTTCAGTGTACTCCTTCATTGATAATATTTTATGCCTTAGGTTTTTCATTCTTCCAAATAGATTGATTTGATAGTCCTTTGAGATAAATTTTGTCTTCAGTTTGGCTACCATCCTATCCTAGTTTTTAATTTTCTACTTACCAATGTTTCTGCGTTCATCTTGTAGTTCATCCCACCATAGCACTGCATGACCTTTCAGTCTTGTCACTGCATGCTTCACCATATTGTCTTCTTCAATATCTTCATAATCGAAGTATTTGTCCATAGCACGTACCCAATCTATCAATTCTTCAAATTCTAAATTGCCTTCATACATTGGTACCTCTATCCTTGCCATGGCTTCTATTTTTGAAACAAATTTTCTTAAGCGATATTGTGCAGCATCCTCTACTACATTTTCTTCAACCTATTATTCTTCACTCTCAGCTTCACTGATATCTCCAACATTTGGTGCTCTCCTCTATGTTGTTTCCATGATGTCCACTCTCATTTGGAGTTGCCTCATTTCTTCTTCCATTTATGTATTCTCTCTACGCCTTTTGGGTGGCATGATTTCACTGCATCACCCACAAACATAAATCAAATTTTTGATAGCACAAATGATATCAATTTAACTCCTTTGTCCTTTGATTGTTGTCTGCAAACTAACTCAATATTAGCTTTGATACCACCTGATGTAGCCCTGTTAAGCCCTAATATTAGCTCATTACCCCTTAATTGGGGCATATTATATTAGTAATGTTATTTTATTTATGTTGGCTTTAGGCCATTAGTTGTAATTATACCTCCTAGTCTCCTATATATACCAAGGAGACATTTTATTTTGAATCATCTTGTACTTGAACATATAAGTGGGGTAAAAGTAGGTTTCCCCCTCAAAGAGGCTTATTATTTGAAATTATCTCTTTTTCAAGGCGTTGAGTACCTTTTCTGAGGTTTTTCTATGCTATATTGATATTTGGTTCTTAACATATGGTATCAGAGCTCAAGGTCTTAGGGTTTCGTTGCTACATCTGAGACACCTTGGAATTTTTTCTATAACTGTTTTTCTACAATGTTTCAAAAGAAATGGCTTGGAATATATTTATTAGACAGATCAAGGTACATTGGGTTCAAAATTCAGCTCCTTAGGTCTTATAATTTTGGAGATACAACCTTTACAATATAGGGTTCTGGAATCATCCTGAACTGAGTCATTGTGGAATTTTGTCTATAATTTTTTTTTTGTAATGTTTCAGACCTTGCACTATGGAGGTCATTTACAAAAATTAGTAAGGTATCTGTGGTAAAAATTTCAGCTTCTGGGTCATCTCAAATTTGTATATACACCTTGTGTAAGATAGGGTATCTGACTAGTCCTATTGACTAGTCTCAAGAAGGTGTTCTAGATAAAACAATCATAACTTCTTCCTAGAGTATCCCAATTGAGTGGGACTGGTTGCAATGGATCATGGATAGTCTATAGTATTTTGGGTGTGAGTTTCAGAGATTTATATCAATTATTTTGTGTGGGGCACGCTATACAAGTGAGATCTCCTGGAAAGGCCAAAAATCAACAAGTTGTGGGGAAGTTACCGTAAATTCCACTTGGCACATCCAATTTTGATCAGACCTGTGGCATTGTAGAGAAGAAATATTAGATAACTACATAAAATAAAGTTTCATACCCAGAAGGGACAAAACTTGGGAGATACAACAGAAGAAATATTGTCTAGCAAAACCACCTCAAAATCAAGGTTCAAAAGTGATACTTGGCCAACATGCCACCCAAAAAGGGAACTTCTACACCAACTAAGCCTCCAGAAAATCATACTTGGACTCTTGATGAAGGTGAAGAAATGTGTAGGGATATAAATGATTTACAAAAGAATATAGTTACAAAAGATGAACTACAAGAGATGATGGAGGGTTTAAAAGGGGAGATCATGGAAGTATTGAAAATTTTCGTAATAGAGAAGACACCTGAAAGTGAAAATGCATCCCATGAAATTCA
>ML779202.1:830776-843285 GCA_009831015.1 Picea engelmannii | reverse complement strand
TAATATTGGCTCATTACCCCTTAATTGGGGCATATTATATTAGTAATGTTATTTTATTTATGTCGGCTTTAGGCCATTAGTTGCAATTATACCTCCTAGTCTCCTATATATACCAAGGGGACATTTTCATTTTGAATCATCTTATACTTGAACATTTAGGTGGGGTAAAAGGAGGTTTCCCCCTTGAAGAGGATTATTATCTGAAATTATCTATTTTTCAAGGTGTTGAGTACTTTTTCTGAGGTTTTTCTATGCTATATTGATATTTGGTTCTTAACAAGCCCCCCTACTCTCCCTTAGGACCGCGTGACCTCCCGGTCTTGGATCTCTGATTCTAGATTCAAGTGACTCTCTGAAACCTTAATGGTTTCCTTCTGTGACTAAACATAGGCCATTTCAGCTTCTTGTTGCAGGTTTTAATAGCACCCACAACCTTCCCTTTCTCTCTCCTGCGAAATCTCAGAGTGTTGGGCGTTAGCTCCTTTTACTAGTAAGCCATGTTGATGTGACCTTGGCGATGACCATGTGATTGTGGGAACAACTACAAGAAGTTTGAAGTCAAACTACTTTTGGGCCCACAATCCTCCTCAAACCTCCATGTATCCTCCTGAAGAAACCACAGTTTGGATTGAGGCCCGCCCTCAATATTTTAAACTCCGTGCAACTCCTATTCCCACAATGCTATGGGATCATTGATCTCGTGATCATGACGATAATTTCTGAATTGATGGTTCATATATGTGCCTTTCAAATCTATGGAATATATCTACCCCTCCTTCAATCAACGACTATGAACTGCTTCGTAACTCTGAAATTTTGGGTTTGAAATCTCAAACCCAACTTTCTTCCGTACTCAAATCTTTCGAAACTCATGATCTGCTGACACCTGTCCTACTTGATCAATGGTTATGTTGATACTGAGAGGGGGGTGAGTCAGTATCAAGTACAATTTAAAACCTTTTTCAAATTATACTTAAACCATTCAATTATATTGAATGAGAAATGAACAATAGTATAAGATTTACACCAATAAACCACTATACACCATGCACAATATATGATAAATAATCAATAATTATTTTTCAAGGGAAGTAATGACTTCCAAAGGTAGCTACAACTTCCAAATTTAAAGGGAGGGATAAACCTCTAAGAGGAAGATACAATCCTCCAATATCAAGAGACATTTGAACTCTCCATCCTTGCCCCTTCCTTCCACCTAAGAATATATGAGAGATAATAAAAGTTTACATTAAATCATCACCATCAACCAGCCATCACATAGAACATGATAATGCTTCCCAAGTCTTCTTCAATTTATGAAATTATTCAATTATTGGAATACTTTGATCATGTAGATAATATTACTCAATGTATTCTCTGAAACTTCTCCAAGTTTCACTCCTTGAATCCTCCCCAAAAATAAGTTATAGAGAGAATGGTAGACCTTGTTCAATTCTGGTTTATTCAGGAGACTGAACTTGTACAGAATTTCCCGCACTCAATATTTAACATCCGATTCTGAAACTAGCACAAAAGAAACTAAAGTCCATACTATTTCCAATTCAATTTGTCCCATGTCATTTGGATTCTCTATGAATAAGTTATGACTTTTTTACTTGGAACACCTGTTTATTGACTAGCTTCAGGTCTGGTCAAAAACCCTATCTTCCACAGAGTGTATCTCCATAATTATAGTGAATCAAGAGATTAAAACTTTACCATAGGTACCTTGTTATCTCTTCTAAATACCATATAAATTTAACCATCTGAATCGTTCTATAAAAAAATCTATAGCGAAAATGGTAAGATGAACTGGAAATAACATACCTTAGAACACATCACCAAAAGACTTCATCCTCCCTTGAAATACAACATTCTTTACTTCTAATTTCCTCTAAAATTTGACTTGTGTTTCAAATGAATGTATAATGATATGTATTTATACCATTTATGTCTCTTCCTTTTAACATTAGGGATGACATGACTGTTATAATATAATGGATGTGCTCATTTTACCATTGACAATATCACTATTGTCACCCAACCATAGGCCGAAGCCACCCTCTGAGAACCTTAACCTTGACAGAGAATCACTCTGGAAGCAAACCCTAGGTTAGATATCCAAACAAAGGGTAGTGCACCTTTCCCGAAGGATAACACACCAACAAAAGCCGATCAGATAGTCCAAACCCTAACCAAGAGATAGTCCAAGTCAAAACGTAACTGCTATTTGCAGCAGCTACACCCGCAACTCTCCTCCAAACCTACATACAAAACTAGGCACTGCAGTGTGCACAAGTGTTTCTCTACAATTTTGAGACTACCTGCCAGAATGAAGACTGACCTCCTATATTTATAGTAATTTTGGCTAAATGCCTGGGCCGACTTCTCATTCTAGGTATCTGTCTATTTAGTATATATTATTTATTTTGGCCGACTTCTTCTCTTAGAGGCTAATAACCTAATAAAAGTTATCTTCTTGAGCCGACATGTCTTCTAGGGTTATTATCCAACTCATTAGGGTTTCTTCTTGATTTCTGGAGTATTCTTTTCTCATCAGGTTTACACATGGAGGTAAATACCTCCCACAACTACCATAATATCAACACTCCCTCCTAGCTAGGGAGGTATTACAGGTAATGGTATTGAGCACAAAACATACCATTCACCCGGTAGCATCAACATAGTTGTATAGAATATCTCATGAATAGATCATGAGCATCATCATCACCATTAGTGTCATCAACTGCATCATCTCTCAGAACCATAATCTGTCTGAGTAATTAGACATGATGCTCACTCCATAGAGTGACACGAGAACCATTCTTCTAATCTAGAAGAATAAATTATTGAACCATTTTCTGTCTGGGAAATATTTGTTCATTGATCATCCATCTAGCTGATAATAATTTTTAACACTGTTGATAGTCTTCAAGTCAATTGAAACAATATCATTCAATAGAACACAACTTTGTCTATCCATATTAGTTCACAACTATAATCTAGTGGTATACTACCACACCAAGTATCACACAGATACTTGATCAAACAGTGGAACACATCCACCACAATAGTATACATATGTTGTTTAGAAACATACGATCTTCATAACAATCATCTGATATCAACCTGCACAGAAAAAATGTTATGATATAAATTGAATCATCTGTGCCATTCTTCCACTCACATCTGTGAGATCTCGGAAGAGTATCTTCCCTAAAAAAGGAAAGACATCAATGATGAGATATCTGGACTATTCTTCTCAAGCAAGGAAGAATAATTGTCCTAATTTCTGAGCCTGGACCATTCCCCACCCTGGGCCATTCCTCCAACACTAAACAAAGTGTAACTTGGAGAGAATGAGTATGCCCTAAGGAATGTCTGTCCCTGATTGTTGAACCTAGACCATTCCCCACCTTGGGCCATTCTTCCGGCACTAAACAAAGTGCATCCTATAGAGAATGAATCCACCCTAAGGAATGACTGTCCAGTCCATTTCCCATGTTAACCACAAGAGGAAATGATTGTCCTGCACCAACCTCCAAAACAGACCATTCCTCATGTTAACCACAACGAGAAATCATTGTCTAGTGAGGTGGGCCATTCTTCTTGAGTAACCCTCAAGAAGAGAGACGGCCCTAGACCACTTCCCATGTTAACCACAATGGGAAGTCACTTTCTATGGCACATCAACAATATGGACCATTTTTTGAACTGGAAAATGTTTGTCCGTCAGAAATCTCAATCCACTTTTCGAACTGGAAAGAATCTTCTCATCCTCAACCATTCTTCGAAATGAAAAATGACTATCCATCAATCAACAATACATCAGTGCTCCCTCCCAACATGGGAATTATCTCCTCCTTTCTCAATAAGGAATTCCTCTCCACGAGCTCCAACTTGAGTATGCAAACTCTTTCATCTTGGACAGAATCTTTACCAAAATGTCTTCTTATCTGCTTATCTGTGGAGATATGTATTGGAGAACCACTTTCTCCTTTCTGGTATTCATCACTGATAACGTAATGCTTGATTTCAAATGTACTTTAGTCTGAAGCATTGGTTTTCTATGAAGGATTCATGTAGCTCTGATCAATAAAGTATATCATTGTTGGAAAACTAGAACATATCCATGTGGCACTTCTTCTGTCATCATGAGATCTGATCTTCTAAGTAATCATCTTGATAAAATATCTCTGTTATAAAAAAATATTTTCCACGCTTCTGTTGTGCATTGGAGGTTCTCCACCAAGTTATCTTCTTCCATATGCATACAAGGGTATATTTTTGGTATGCCTCAAAGTCTTGAGGTTGCTCTTCATACGCTCTTTGTTAAATTTCTCTGGAGAATAATCTTAGCATTCATATGATGTAGAAATTCAAGCCATGGATGTTGTGGATGATATAATGACTCATGTAGAGGCATGCCTAGTTTACTAGAACAAGTAATCATCATAGCCTTCTCCCTCTGTCTAGGAGAACCTCTAGTTTTGGATCTTGCAATTATTTCATATCACAACTTTCAGTTCCTCTACTTGATTTCTTTTATTTAGTTCATATCAGGTTGTTAATCTTGTGATTCTTAATACAATGACTGGTTGTTCTTGTTTCTCTTTCTTTCCTAGAATCTTCATGTCCTTCCTAATGTTTTTCTTTATCTCTTGGATCCATGGAGTTACTTATAGATTCCATGCCCTAAAGATTCCACTTCTTCCTTTCATTATAATATCATGGATGTGGATGGAAAAACAAGGATACTTTAAGGCTTCTCTTCGAAGAAGACTTCTTCTAAGGTTGAACTGAACACATACTATCTTTCATGGCTTCTACCATGGATATATCCTTCATCATCTTCAGTGGATCATAGGATTAGCTCCCTGCTAATCCTTACTTCATGTATGAGTGCATATAATCGGCTCCTTCTGTCTAACATAATCCATGCTTCCACCTGCATATTTATTGTCTTCTGTAATATATAATCAAATCCCTTTGTCTAACAGAGTCCGTACTTCCATCTTATTGTATTCTGCAAAATGTCATAAGTCTTTCTCCAATTTCCTCTTGATTGATGACTTCTTTCTGTCTTTTCTTATTCTAAGTCTCTTCATGATTGATTCTGATTTTGGATTATCTTGTAATAGCTTCCACATGATTTGTATGATCTAACTTGTATAATGATAACAATTCTTATCTTTTTGTTTTTTCATAGGTATGGTTCTTCTTGGAACACATTATCTTCCAAGAGATAGATATACAAGATATGTATAGAGATGATGCAAACAAGATATGTACAAGAACTAAGAAGAGTATTGTTACCTTCAGAAGAAGAAGTCTCTTTCATCCTGCTTGGTCTTCTTTGTAGGTTCCTTTTCTTCGGCAACTGATGCTTCGTGTATCCCATTCCTTTTCTTTAGCTCAGGACAATGATTCTTATCGTGACCATACTTTCGACAGTTGAAGCATTGTATTTCTGAAATGTCTTTCTCTTGATTTGGCTTCCTCCTTGAGCCAAACTTCCTTTTGTTCCTGAAATTCTTGAATCTTGTTGTGAAGGCTTGATCATCGTACTTATTTTGGGGTTTCTCTTTTGTACTGATCCTAGATTCTTCTTGAACACAACAAGTCCAAATTTCTTCAAATGTAGGATACTCCTTCCTTGTCTTGATGCTTGCGGCAAATGCATCCCACGTCTTAGGAAGACCATTGAGTAATATGTTTACCAATTCCTTCTCTAAGATGATCTCTTCAATAGCTTGTAGTTGATCTCTTAACTGAGAGATTCTCACAAAATACGATGTTATGTTGTCCTCATCATTCATCTTCATGTCATGGAGCTCATTCTTCAGACTCATAACTTGTACAATGTTTCTGACCGAGAAGATATTTGTTAGGGAATCGTACATCTTATTTGATGAGTCAAGATGGGAGATGTGGGGTATCAAGTGGTATTTTATAGATTCCACTATGATACTCATAGCATTGATGTCACCGCCTTTGAACTTCTCCACAATTGCAATGGTCTGTGATTCCTTCTCTTTTCCTTCTTCAAGCTCTGGTTCCATGATCTTTCTTTTCACGATATCCAACACCTTATTCTTGGCAAGGATGAGGTTAATCCTTGTATTCCATGCTCTAAAGTTAAAAGATACATCTAACTTGTTCTCTAACTTCATAGAATAAGTCATGGCTTCTTTGACTTGGTCAAACCCTAGATTTGACCAAAAACTCAAACTTGATGTCTTGGCTTGTTGAGAGTATCAGGAGATGTGCTAGGCTAGGGTGCATTGATCTATCCATAGATTAGGTAAATTCCTCCACTTAAGCTACCTCAATGAGAGGATTAGGGTTTCTGCAACTGCACCTTCTAGTAACCCTAACGACACTGCTATGTTGACTTCTCCTGCTAGAAACACTAGCAGTAGTTCTTCAACAAGCTTAGTATCATTACGATTATGTTTACTTCCAGCAATTAGACTGAATGAAGGATGTGTGGGCCCATAACCTGTTAGAATATAATGGATGTTCTCATTTTACCATTGAAAATATCACTATTGTCACCCAACCATAGGCTGAAGCCACCCTTTGAGCACCTTAACCTTGACAGAGAATCACTCTGGAAGCAAAACCTAGGCTAGATATCCAAACAAAGGGTAGTTCACCTTTCCCCAAGGATAAGACACCAAAAAGAGCTGATCAGATAGTCCAAACCCTAGCCAAGAGATAGTCCAAGCCAAAACATAACTGCTAGCTGCAACAACTGCACCGGAAGATCTCCTCCAAACCTGTGCACAAAATTGGGCACTGCAGTGCGTACAAGTGATGCTCTATAATTCTAAGACTGTCTGCCAGAATGAAGACTGACCTCCTGTATTTATAGTAATTCTGGCTAACTTCCTGGGCCGAATTCTCATTCTGGGTATCTGTCTGTTCATTATATATTATTTATTCTGGACGACTTCTTCTCTTGGAGGCTAATAACCTAATACAAGTTATATTCTTGAGTTGACATGTCTTCTAGGGTTATTAGCCAACTCATTAGGGTTTCTTCTTTCTTCCTGGAATATTCTATTCTCATCAAGTTTACACATGGAGTTAAATACCTCCCGTAGCTACCATAATATCAACACTGACACTTTCTTATTTTGTAATTCTTTTCTTTAATTATCTTTAGGGCCTACATGTACTTCCTTCTTCAATTCACTTTGTCATCTTCAAAAATTCATTTCTCCTCAACCATGAGGATCCACGTGACATGCCACATACCACCGGAAACAACATGATATATACTATCCATCCATGGGTGTTGTATCTGCATGTGCATTGTCCTTCATGTCCAAATACCTTCATCAATATTGCAGTCCAAAACCCATGACTAGGGTTGACATCAATGACAACAACCAATCTTCCAAAAATCTCCCCCTTTGTCATTGATGGCAACACTCATGCTCCCCCTATCATCAGGATCCCAATTTCTCTCCCCCTTTGACATCAATGGAAAAGGGTAGGGCTTTCTCCCCCCAAGTTTAATGGAAAAATGTAACTCTCTTCTTTGGGGCTGCTCCCCCTGAACATGTGGCACTCAATAATACTTCATCCTTATTTTTGGTCTTTCAGACTTTTTCTTCCATGGAATCCTTTTGTGTGGCTTCTGTACTCTCTCTCTTCTTCATGTTTAGGATGTATATGTTGTTTGGTATTCTTGTTGCAGTTGCAACCAATCTTCCTGAGTTATTTTCTCTGATTTTACATTTTTGGGAGTCAAAACATAAGAGTGTATCCTTGATCACACATTTTACTAACACTGAGTAGATTATGCTTCAAGTCTTCAACCAATAGGACATTCTTTTCTTTTACATTTTTTCTTCCAAGCTCTACTACACCTTCTCCAAGTATTTTGGCAGATGAGTCATCTCCCAATGCAACATTGCCACCCTTTCTCTTCAAGCTGATGAATTTTTCTTGATCCCCGGTCATGTGTGAAGAACATCCACTGTCTATGTTCCATTCATATTCTTCTTTACATTCTTCAATGGTTAATGCTATTTGACAATCTTCATTGTTTGGAATCTCTTTCCTTCTCCATACTGTGGTTGGGATAGGGACATCTTCATTCATATATCTACAATCTCGTGCTTTGTGACCAAGATAATTACATTTGTAG
Source organism: Picea engelmannii (assembly GCA_009831015.1). NCBI lineage: Eukaryota > Viridiplantae > Streptophyta > Pinopsida > Pinales > Pinaceae > Picea > Picea engelmannii. The sequence goes on along the minus strand of ML779202.1, from coordinate 835,124 downwards.
CATACAATATTTTTGTCCATCAATGGGTAAAATGAATTATAACTTCTATTGACAAATCCATGATTATTTCCATATATTCTATTTACACCATTCATGTTTCTTGCATATTTGTTCCTTTCATTGATTCTGTAATTAATTGTCTTATGTCTAAATTTTTTGAAAGTATAACAATGACCAAGAAATAATTTTTGATACCTTGGAGTAAGTGGCCTTCTTTGTGATGTAGTCCATCTGGTTTCATGATCTACTCTTTTGTAGTTTCCTTCATAATGATTGAAGCTTCTTTGATTCCTGAAGGTAGGAGGTCTTCTTGGATATTAATCTCTTTTGTAATCATCCCTTCTTTCTAGTATCCTGGTCCACTTCTCATCAACTGTCTGTGTAGCTATTTCTTCAACCTTCTTGTTGGTATTTTCAACTTCTTTGTATGAAGTTTCACCCATGCATCCAATATGTGTTAAGTCTTTTGGCACTTGAGAGTTTCTTAAGCTCTTCCTCAATGAGACAACTTGTTTTTCAAGTTTCTCACAATCTTCTTCTTTCTTCATCATTTGGACCTTCTTTACTTATCCTATTCTTCTTCCTTCTTCGAGTAGAGTTTTCAAGGAAATGGTTTCTTCTCTTAGTTTCTCAAAGTCTTCTAATTTTTTCTTCAAGCTTACAACTGTGTTTTCATAACTTCCCAATTCACTTCTTATTTTTCTACGCGTGTCTTTGAGCTTTCTATTTTCAATCTCAACATGTTTCAATTCTTTAAGATTCTTGTATTCTTGTTGAATCATTTGTTCTTCATTATTTTCTTCTTCTTCATTGGAATTTTCTTCTTAAATGTCTTCTCTTTCAATCCTTAGATGAGGACATTCAAATTAAACATGTCCTACTCCTTCACAATAAAAGAAAAATAATTGACCTCTATTTTCTTCTTTGAAATCTGAGATGTTGTAATTTGCTTCAAATTCTTCTTCTGCTGCTGCTTCTTCCCTTGAATAAAGGTATTGTAGTTTGTCCCAAAGCTCTTTTTATGATGCACATGATCCCACCTTGGATATCACTGAATCTATCAATCCATCCAAGATGGTATCTTTTTCCAATTTGTTGTTCCTTTTTGCTTCCTTCTGAGCTGCAGTCTTTGGTTTCTTCAAAGCATTGTATCCTGAAGAAAATGAGAACCAAACATCTTCTCCAAGAACTTTTAAGTAAGTTTCCATTCTATTACTCCAATATTCAAAATTTCTTCCATCAAATGGTGGAATCCCATTTGGAATGTTGTCTTCCATTTCTGCATAGGATCTTCCTTCCATTGGTTAAATTGTACTAAAGGTAACCTCCTCTGATACCAATTGTTGATAATGAGAGGGGGGTGAATCAATATCAAGTACAATTTAAAATATTTGTAAACTTATACTTAAACCATTCAATTATATCCAATGAGAAATGAACAATAGTATAAGAGTTACACCAATACACCGGAATACACCATGCACAACATATGAGAAATAATCAATAGTTATTGTTCAAGGGAAGTAATGACTTCTGAAGGTAGCTACAGATTCCAAATGTAAAGGGAGGGATAAACCTCCAAGAGGAAGATACGATCCTCCAATATCAAGAGATATTTGAACTCTCTATCCTTTCCCCTTCCTTCCACCCAAGAATATATGAGAGATAATAAAAATTTACATTAAATCATCACCATCAACCAACCATCACATAGAACCTGATAATGCTTCCCGAGACTTCTTCAATTTATGAAACTATTCAATTCTTGGAATACTCTGATCTTATAGATAATATTACTCAATGTATTCTCTAAAACTTGTCCAAGTTTCACTCCTTGAATCCTCCCCAAAAAGAAGTTATAGAGAGAATGGTAGACCTTGTTCAATTCTGGTTTATTCAGGAGATCGAACTTGTACATAATTCCCTACACTCAATATTTAACATCGGATTCTAAAAATCACACAAAAGAAACTATAGTCTGTAATATTTCCAATGCAAATTTTCCCACTTCATTTGGATTCTCTATGAATCAATTATGATTTTTTTACCCGGAACACCTATTTATTGACTAGCTTCAGGACTAGTCAAAAACCCTATCTTCCACAAAGTGCATATCCATAATTATAGTGAATCAAGAGATGAAACTTTTACTAGAGGTACCTTGATATGTCTTCTCAATACCATATCAATTTCACCATCTGAATCATTCTAGAAAAAATGTTATAGAGAAAATGATAAGATGAACTGAAAATAACATACCTTAGAACACATCACCAAAAGACTTCATCCTCCCTTGAAATTTGACCTTCTTTACTTCTGATTTCCTCTGAAATTTGAATTGTGTTTCAAGTGAATGTATTTATTGTGGGATTACTGAGAGGAGGGGGGTGAATCAGTAATAGCGTAATTATAATCTTTTTTCTTCAAATGTTATATCAATGTAGAATTATTATCGAATAATGAGAAGTAAGAAATAAACAATCACACACATACACAGTACACCAGTGTTTTATGTGGAAACCCAAATCAGAAGAAAACCACGTAATGCTTTTTCTTATATGTCTTGAAGAATTACATTCATTGGAAGCACCAACTTCCTTTGTTTTCTAACTGCAACTAGAAGGAGGCTCCAACCCCCTATTTTCTTAGGCTACAACCTGAGGGAAGCTCCAACTCCCTAATTCTTTGGCTACAACCAGAAGGAGGCTAAAACCCCCTATGTTCTCTAGCTACAACCACCTATCCTTGCCCCATCCTTCCACCCTGAAGTAGAAGTATAATGATGGAACCACAATCAGACTATCACTATGAGATATATTGCTATAAACCTGTAACAATAAATATGAACCATGCATCAATGACGCATCAACCTGTACCTCAACTTGTAATCAACCTGTACCATAAAAAAGTGCATCAACCATGCACCAACCTATACCAAACAACCTGTAATAAACCTATACCATAAACAAGTGCATCCAACCTTGTACCAAGTATGTATCAATCATGTTTCAAATACTCATCAACTATGACTCATCAATATGTACCAATCATCAACTATACACCTCATGTATGTGCCAACTCATCAACTACTTGTCTCAACCATGTACTCAACATGTACCTCAACCAAAATCCCTCATCAATTTCATCATCCAAATCTGATTTGTAGCTCTAATAGACTTGGTGTATATGATCACATTCTTGAAAACCTTCCTTAACTTTAAAAACAAGATACTAGCATTTTCATCAAACTTTTCTTTAGTCTCACATGTCTAGTTTTGGATTAGTCAACAACCCTAACTTGAAGTAATCATAAATTTAAACCTGTAATGTATAAACATATGAAACTGATACACAATGTTCTTTAGTGTGTTTTATGAAATTCCTCCAGGTGTAACTACTTGCAACCTCTCAGAAAAGGAGTTATAGCAAAAATGGCATACCTTGTTGAATTCTAGCTTATTCTAGAGAGCGACCTTGTAGAGTGTGCCCCACACAAAATATTCATTGAATTGATCAGAAACTATTACAAAACATACTACAGAATGTACCCTAAGAAAAAAATTTGGTCTCACAGAATTTGAATCTATCATGAAGAAGTTATGATGTTTTTACCCGAAAAACTTGTTTTTGACTAGTTTCAGGACTAGCTAGAAACCCTATTTTCCACAGAGTGTAACTCCCAAAAGACAATGACCCACAAGATGAATTTTTTAACACATATACTTGGGTATGTTTTTATCAATGGCATAGAAATTTCATGGTCTAAATTATTATAAAAAAAAATTAAAGCGAAAATGGTGAGATGACCTGTAAATAACATACCTTAGAAAGCACCATCAAAAGAATTTATCCTTCCTTGCATTTCGGCCTTCTTTTCTTCACATTCCCTCAGAAATTCAGATTAGATATCATTTTTTACCTTAGACACCTACAAATATTCAATATTCTCAAGTGTAATTAAAATGAGAGAGCCTTGCCTCTGATTTTTACTCTCCAAGTAGCTTCCTTAAAAACATCTTCTAGGTCACTTGGCCCACTTTCCTTATTTTAGGGTTAACCCACTTCTAATTTATCCATTAAATTTATTATTGAAATAATTTATTTTTCATTCACTTTGAATTATAATACACTCATCACTTCACTTTATTATTTACCTTTTAAAATCTCTTAAACCACTTTGACTACTTTAACTTTTTGGGGCTTCTAGATGACATATGAGGGTCCTTGCAAGATACCAGATATATAAAATATGCAGAACAGGAACGAGATGATAGAAATAATAGAATAACAGTAAAATATCCATCATAATCTTCACAATACACAGAAATGATATACGAAATAGCAACAG
>ML779202.1:812651-824270 GCA_009831015.1 Picea engelmannii | reverse complement strand
CTTCTAGAAGCGGAAGCTTCTATTAGGTCTTCTTACATCCGCCTAATTCTCTTTTATTGAAAGGTCTTATTAATATTGACCTTTATTACATTCGAATACATTAATCTACCCATGTGCGGGTTAGGACCTTAACAGTCCTCCAACTTCGTAAGGCCAAAAATCTCAAACCATGAGGATTTATGTGACATTACACATACCACCATAAATGGAATGATATGCAATATCCATATAGAATATTATTACCTTTAAATATAGCAAAAATCATACCGTTATCCATCAAACAAACTTGGGTCCATTACCCAAACCTGGGTTCCTCATTTTCACATGGTCATAAATCTCTAACCGTGAGGAGTTATGTGATGTTCTACATACCACCAGAAATGGCATGACACACACTATCCATCTAGGATAGTTTCCCTAAAAATTCACTGTCCTTCATCTCATTATTTCACAATTAAGCATGGGTTCTCTTATCCTGCAAAGCATCTTCCCGCCAGGGCTTTCACCATAAGGGGACCACTTTGGAGTTCATCAATATTTACTTCTTATCAACCATGAGAAAAAAATAATGAGTCATATTTACATCAAACAATATTGGGTCCATTACCCAAACCTTTGTGCTATGGAGCTTTCTTCAAGGGTTGACATCAATGACAACCAACCTTAATAAACAATCTCCCCCTTTGGAATTGATGGAAACACTCTGATGCAATACTAAAGTCATATCACTCATGGTCCCCCTAGAACCATGCCTCAATCCTTTTCATATGATAAATATTCCTTTGTCCTCTGCATCTAATAAATCTCTCCCCCTTTGTCAGCAATGGAAAAGGTATCCTTCCATCTGGGGCTGCTCCCCCTGACTGAACTGTCCTCTTATGGTGCTTCCTCATGTATACATAAGACATATAAGATAAGAATTCAAAAAACATTAAAAAAGAATTCATTTTGGAGTAGAAATAACTCCAAGTCTTTGGTGAAGATATTCAAAGGCTTCCCATGGAAGTGGTTTTGTAAAGATGTCTGCCACTTGTTCTTTTGTTCCCACATACTCAAATTCGATGTTCTTTTCTGCAACCTGTTCCCATAGAAAGTGATACTTGATTGGAATGTGCTTTGTCTTGGAGTACATCACCGGGTTTTTTGAGATATTGATGGCGCTTATATTATCACAATATATTGGAATGGGCTCATCATACTCAACCTGTATATCTGACAAAGTTTGTTTCATCCAAATAACTTGTGTACAACATGTTGCTACTACAATATACTCTACCTTGGCTGTAGATAGAGATACTGATGATTGTTTCTTGCTTAGCCATGATACCAAACACTCACCTAAGTAGAATGTTGCTCTATTGGTGCTTCGTCGATCATCAATACAACTTGCCCAATCTGCATCTGTGTAGGCAATAAGTGATAGATCTTTTCATTTTGGATACCATAATCTAAACTCTTATGTTCCTTTGAGATATCTGAAGATCCTCTTTACTACTAATACATGTGATTCCTTTGGTGCTACTTGAAATCGTGCCACCTGTCCAACTACCTACATTACATCTAGTTTGGATGATGTCACATATAGCAGGTTGCCAATCATTGACCTATATTTCCTCTGATCTATAGACTTCGAATCAACATCTTTGCTCAACTTACAACTGGTTTGCATGGGAGTGATAATTAGTTTGCAATCTTCCATTCTGAACCTCTTTAGAATTTGTCTGATATACTTAGTTTGAGAAATAAAAATTCCTTGGTTGCTTTGACATATCTGAAGTCCCAAAAAGAAGGATAGTTCCCCAAGTAACGACATTTCAAATTCATTCTACATGTCTTTTGAAAATTTCTGGCTTAACCTGTCATCATCACTACCAAAAATAATATCATCAACATAAACATCAATTAACAAAATATTACCTTGAATTACCTTGATGTAGAGGTTTTTGTCTGCACTTCCTTTTCTGAACCTTGTCTACTGCAGATACTTATCCAGTCTGGAGTACCATTCTCTAGGATCTTGTTTTAGACCATACAAGGCCTTCTTTAATTTACATACATAGTCTATGTTCTCTGACAACTGAAATCCTTCTGGTTGTTCAATGTAGACTTCTTCTTCAAGTTCCCCATTCAGAAAAGTTGATTTTACATCCATCTGATATACTTTAACATTTTTGGAGCATGCATAAGCTAAAAGAAAACAGATTGCTTCCATTCTAACAACTAGGGAAAATGTCTCTTCAAAGTTGATTCCTTCAATCTGTTCATATCCTTTACATACCAATATAGATTTGTTCCTTGTAACCTTTCCATCTTCATTCAATTTATTCCTTAAAACCCATTTTGTGAAAATCACATTCTTATTCTTTGGTCTTGGAACCAATTCCCAAGTGTCATTTTTTTCTATTTGATCTAATTCTTCATCCATGGCCTTATTCCAAAATTCATCCTTGTTGGCTTCTTCAAAATAGTTTGGTTCAATTGTAGATAAGAGTGCTAGGTGTGTTTGTTATGGTGAACGGATTTTTCTTCTAGTCTCAGCTTCTGCATCTTTGTTTCAAATAATCTGATCTAAAGGATGATTCTTCTATACTCGTTTGCTAGGTGTCTTTGGAGATACTTGTTGAACTTTCTCTTTTGCTTCTGTTAGATTCTCTTCATCTTCATCTTCCTCTTCTACTTCTTTTTCATCTTATTCTTCGAAAAGGTGTTCCATTTATTTGTTTTCTTCTTCCTTTGATTCTGGTCTTCCTGTTTCGTCAATTGTTACATTGATGCTTTCCACAACTTTGTTTAATCTTAGATTTTAACACTTGTATGATTTCCTTGTACTTGAGTAACCAACAAGTATTCCTTTTCCCACATGAGAGTCAAATGTTTCCATTCTTCCATCTTCTCTTTTGATGTAGCATTTGCTTCCGAAAACTCTGAAGTGCTTCACATTTGCTGGTCTTCCTTTCCATAGCTCGTAGGGGGTTTTATCAGTGTTGTTTATGAGCATTACTCTATTTTGAATGTGAACTATTGCATGCACTGCCTATATCCAAAAAATATCTGTCAACTTTGAATCCATTATCATTGTTTGAGTCATTTCTTGTACTGTCATGTTCTTTCTTTCAACAACTCCATTATGTTAAGGTGTCCTAGTGATGAAGAATTGCCTTTTTATTCCATGATTGTTGTAGTAGTCCATAAATTCCTTTGAGGTGAATTCTCCTCCATTATCCAATCTTAAGCATTTGATTCTTGAATCCATCTCATGTTCAACCATTTCCTTGTAGATCTTGAAGTTTTCAAAACCTTATGAATTGTTCTTGAGAAAGCAAATTGTAGTCATTCTTGTATAATCATCAAATAATAACATAAAGTATCTCTCACCTTTTAAGACTTTTGTTGTAGTTGGTCCTATTATCACTCCAGGAAACTCTCCTAGGCTGTAAGTCGGAGATGCCTAGTAACTAACTCTTTTTGGAAATATTTTCTTAATAATTGATGTGGATTTTGGATCAAGATGAATATCTAGGGACTGGAACATGTGTTCAAGACTGTCTAGAAATATAAAATCTCACAAGGCCTTCTAGTAATGCAGCCAGACAAGGTTTGATTAAATGGAAGAGAAAATAGCTATTGAACCAGATTATACTCATATAAAACAAGCACAATGGGTTTAATAACTAAGGAAATAACTTATGATTCTCAACTTAATCAATCAATTAGTGAGATGACAGTCACATGCAGATTAAATAAGCCTCAATAAAGAACATTCACTCATAAGATATCAGAGAACAGAAAATAAAAGTTTGACAACACAACTGAAGGAAGCTTGCAATTTTTCATATAATAAGAATAGGTCTCTCTTACAGTAGCAACATGTAGAACCCAAAATCGAACCCTTAGTTCATATTCTATCCTAAGCTTTATAGCTTTACAAAGTAGTTCTGAGATCCTGAAAACAGGGATCAAATATATTAAAGATAGTAACTCAAAATTCAGTTGCAAATGAAGTGGGATGATCCCCCAAAATGAGGTCAATCCCAAATTTCATGGTATTTCTCTCTTGTTGATTGTTGGTGTAGTGCAGGATAGCCTCCCAAGGCTGACTGATGACTCTTCCAAGAGATAAAATTCGAATTTGCTGAGGTGGAAAAGTGTCCTAAATTTCTGTCTTTGTCAAAGATGTCAAAAACCTTTGAAACACTTCCTCTTTCAACAATCTGTAAAAAATAATTGTTGGCTTTGTCTTGATAATTCACCACCTGTCTATTCCAAGAGGTTTCATCTCATTATGATTCGAAAATTTCTGATCTGGGCAAAAATTCGCTCATTCTGGCAATTACAGGCTTTCGGTGGTTAACTTGGAATGATCCTGAGTGAGTTAACCACCGAAAGAACCACTTTTGGTGGTTAATGAACAGTCATCCTATTCGCATTAACCACCGAAAGTCAGATTTTCCAGAAATTATCTGCTTTGGGAAAAATCATTTTTCTCAGCTGTGGAATGTCCGTTTCGCACGTTCAAATGGTCGATCGACATCTACAGATCATAATATTCCAAATGGTGCAATAATATTTGGATTTGGAGTTAGGGAAGCTATTCAAATGTTCCCCACAATATTAGGCATCATTCTTGCAAAAATGCCAGTGCATTTTTTATCGTTAACATCTGGCTCCAACTGGGATGGAGACCTCCCTACGAGGTTTCCAAGAACCTAGCAGACCTGGTGCCTTTAGTATTGGTCCATGGATTCATTCAGCCTTTGCAGTGGTTAATGAGCACACACAGGCTCGCCTAAACCAACGGAAACAAAAACTTACCCAAAAATCAAAATTTGATGAGTCTCGATTACCTGGAAGAGTACAAAGACCTCAAGGCTTGCTAGACGAAGCTCCTTGCTCTGTGATTAAAATTCTAATCTCCTCCTGATGAGTTTCATCTTGCAACTCTCCTTCCATAGAAGTGGCAATTTGAGCAAGGGCCTCTAATCCAAGTGGTCTAGTTTCTGGGACTGCTTGATCCTTCAACTGCAATCTGAAAAGTCTAAGTTTTCTATACAAAGATGCATTCTCTTTCATTAGTAGCTTGTTTATTTCAATTGATTGTAGTTTGAGATATCTCGATAAAATTTTCTCAACATAATCACTGCCACCATCTCAAACGCTACTAACATGGAGGAGAAGGATATTATAAACTTCTGACTCATGCAATAGTTGATCAATAACTTTCTCAAAGTGACAACTGAGACAACAGTCTATGTACCTGCTGCAGAGATTCCATAAATGACATGATCTTAATGCCCAGGATGCATGCTAAATTTTATAATATTTCCTCGAAACAAACCAATACTGAACCAGTTTCATTTAGAGATATCCCTTTTGCTCTGTATGTGCATGCAATATTTCCATTATGTCCCTTTTTCTCAATGATAGTGTAAGAACTATTTTCCAAATTCTGATGAAGGCTTGGTAAACTCTGCATCCAATGGGTACAATGCTTGCTACAGTTATATAACATCCTAAGTAAAGATCCATTATTCCATCATCATAACACACCACAGATACTCCATGATCTGGAGTAAGTGCAAATTGTGCATGGTCTCCTTTGATAAACTGTTTATAGAGTCTTTGATCCTTATAGTTAGAAAACACATCTACATCCCAAGCATGAGAGAATCCAGACTGTTAGACATAAGTGCACAATCACCCTGTTTATCCATGCAACAATTTCTCACACTTATCATAATAGATCCAGACTCGTTAGAGGCATAATTTTTAGCAAAAGCTCCACCTTAGCTGACTCTCAATCAGATCCCAAAAATAAATCTGATCATTAGTGTACTGCATACAAGTTGCTTTTCATCATGTTGATTGATTCCAAATATGCTCTTAAAAATGTGCCCTTGAATAGAAATTATTGCAAGCATATATATTTTCATGAAAAGTGTGTTCTGCAACCAATCTTTATTTTAAGACAGTAATAATCAATCAAAGGCAATTGGACAGAGAGCTATCTGACCTATGATTCAAGATTTTCTTTGTGTTGTGTGCAGGTTGCAAGTGCACGTGGAGCTGGGGCTTGATGTGACCATACCTCACGTTGAGCATATTTACTGTGATAACCTTATCTAACATCTTGTTCAAATGGGTGGAGTCCAAAACCTTTTGTTGCGATCTTTGTCTGAGCTCTGAGTACCTGGTGTTATGAAATTTTATTACCTTTTGATATCTACAAGCAGCTGAATACTTACTCCATCTGCTCAGCACGTATGGCTTTGACATGATAGTAAATGGTGATATGTCCCTCAAATCTAGAGATTATGCATGTAATAGATGAAAAAATAGGTCACTTGAGGAGAACATGTTGACACTTCTGTCTGTAATGCATTGGCACTTCTTTCGAGCTCTGAAATATATTGCGACTTCCTTATGGGGATCTTTGTGCAGATTGTCTATTAGCTCAAATTTGTTTCACCCTTTTTGGATCAATGTTTGGGTCGAGATCCACTGTCAATGACAATGTGGGCATTTCAATCTTTACTGCTTGCTGAAATGGCTTCTCACCTTTGCAAACGCTTTGAACTTCTGGCTCACTTTTGAACTAACCTGATACAGTCATGACTTTCTCCTTCATAGAAGTTTCATTTATACTGTTGTGATCGGATGGCGTTGAAGCATTCTCAACAATTGTCTGTCTCTCTGAACATCTATTATCCAAAGCAGTTGATGGTTGGCCATCAAAACCAGGAGTTGTGTGTGCAGTTGATAGACAAACTTTTCATTCTCATGGAACATAAAGGATATGTCGAAGATCACGGGTATGACTGGATGATGAATTTGCCGAAATTTTGGCCATTCTTCAGCCACTTTGAATGAATATTATTCACTTGAACTGGCCATGACATCAATGAGGGTATCCTGAACAAGATTTGTTGCCGCATTTCCATCAGATCCATATGTAATATCCCTTCATTTATGAAATGCTCCAATATGAAATTATGAAAATGCCACTTAACACGACTTTCAATGGTTGGCATTCATTCTCAACTCGCTTGACATCGTCATGAATGATCTGGATGAGGACTGTGCTAGTGGAGTGCTTAAATGCAATCAGGGATCGAGTCTCGCCCCTCATGGCCACATCCGGGTTGATTTCCCAGACCACCCAGCCTTGTTCTGCTTTCAAAATTGTTGAGCCGTCTTTTGTTGCCCAGGCATTGCGGTTGGGCAATCCACCATTATGAGGGACTACAATTGCACCTCGATATACAAATGCATGATCCACACGTCTAAGAGAAGTTGTAGCCCTTGCAGGATCTGTAAATATGGCTAATGCATTCTTTTCATTTAGCCATACAAGTTCACACTCACCTCCAAACCTCAAAATCAAGGAACTCACTTCTGCCTCTCTTGGTAAATCAAACAATGCAAGGACAAGCCTGAGATCCATATCTACAAAAGAATTTAAAGGTGGAGGTTACACAAGCCCTATGGTAGGAAGTGAGCCTTTGGGCATTATGCTACGCACTAGGGCTCTTGACTTTTGTGTAGCCTGTATGATCAGAAAACATTTTGGTTCCCATCCGGTTGCATATATGAAGAGGCTCCATCTTTCTGCAATATGTCTCAACATATCCCTTTTATCCTTTGGCATAGGACCAAAAACATGCACATGAATGTTGTTTGAGATAGCTTTTGTTTTCCCCAAAACCAAGTATCTAAACCTTTCCTCAACAGCCGAAACCTATTGTGGTTCTCTCCTGATCAACTCAGCTAGAAGTTCTGAAATCTGTTCACTCACCCCTGGCAGATCAATTGTTTTGAAAATGCCAAAAGTGTCTGCCAGAATCTCCTTCATCTCCAAATTTGTACATTCATCATCACATGCAAGATTTCTCTGGCCCAGAGGTACTCTATTTGAATTTGACTACACTGGCTGAAGAGGAGCAGGCAATTTGTGAAGAATAGAGGCTTCAAGGACTAGATCAGGTCTAAGGCCTCCAGCATCACATGGGACCTTTGCAGTCAAATGACCACATGAACAAGTAATAGTCACTAGCAATTCACATCTTGTATCGGGGCATGGAATAGAAGGGTGACATGAAGTAGTACAAGGATGCCTGCAATCTCTCAGACATGACATCGCAGAGTACATCTCCTTGTCCATTAAGGTGAACGCAATATGCAACACATTTCTCAGTATATCTCTTGTTGCTCGCATGTGAAAACTTTGTTCTCAATGTCGTATAGGTTATACAACAAAATCATTGAGAGCAGAGCGCCAGTCAGTTGGCTACCACCAGTTGTATGGTTGTACAGATAGTGCATGCATCCAGATGCTAAATTTAAGCCGTTAGCCACTTCCATCATCGGTGGTGAGATCTTCAGAGCTCCCACATCTAGAACACTTCCGTCATTGAACTCAGCAGGAATAGTCAACAATTCAGGCTTGAAAATTTCTTTTTGATGGAAGCTTAGACTGATAGACATCAGCATTGCAGGGAACCACAACTTTTATTTGGTGAGCAAGGTTTGCCTTTCCCAAGGCCTCTTGTATGTTAAGCACTGTGGGGAGTATAAATGCCTAGGCTTATTTAAGATCTGGACTTTAAACTAAAAACTTTGCAACCATGATCTCTGCAACCATGACATTTGCATGTAATTGCCTGTAATCTGATCTATGTACACCTTCAAACATGTCTTTATTCACACAAGCTCACTTCTATTTCTATTGCAAATTATAAGAAAGAAATGCTCGAGAAAGAGCTTATTTCCTGAACTACCCTACTTTAACCAACTATATTTCCTCTCATCAAGTGAAGTCATGCTTCCAATGAAGCCATGTCAGGAACTGATTTCCTGAAACTATTCTTGATCTTAAATCAAAAAATGATGGAAGCCATATCATGCATAAATATAGTCAATAACAGAAACAAAATTGTCCCTCGTCTGACAAAAATGTTTTGATATTTATGTTGCTCCTAGATTCCAAAAAGTTTGCAATAGGGTCATAAAAATCATGAAAGAATACCTCTTTGAGTTGCTGATCCAACTCGATGTATTTAAGTTGTTGATTTCTTTTACTTATCTCAATGCTGAATGTAAATTGTTTGATCTCTGTTGAAGAAAAATACGAACTCAATTTCTGACCTGAACCTTTCTGCTCGTCATCTTCCTTTTCATACCTGCTGCAAATTTCCTGATGTTCTAGCTGAAGAGGAGACGGTTTTTGCAAATCCGGAAACCCTAAGATGCCCTCATCATCTTCTTCTTCATGTGTGCTGCAATCAAAATACTGAAAGTTGTCCTTACTATTTGTTGCAGGTTTGAGACTGTCTTCTATTGATACATCAGCCTACTCAACATGTTCAGAGTTTTCAAAGAGAAAAATTTGATCTTCATGACAACTAACAACAGTAGATGTGTTTGATATGATGTCAAAAGTATCACTAAGATTATCATAGTGTGAATCATTGATCTCCTGATCATGATGAAGAGCATTTTCTTCGACAACATACTTTTCAAGAAGTTCTAATTTTGAAAGATGGAATTCATGACAACACTTGGGAAAAAGAAGATCAGCTAAAAATAGGTCTTTACAAAATACATGAAAAGCAGCATGAAAATCTGCTAAAGAGTTAACACTTGCACTTGGAAGAGACTAACACCAGTCAAGAGCAATCCCTTCTAAAGAACATTTGAACAACTTGATTTGAACATCCTGATGTACAATTTCAAGTCGGTCAATGAATTCATGGAAATCCAGCAAATGTTCAGCTGACACTTCCCACTCCTCACCTCGAAATATGGGAATATTGTTCTCCCATTCATCTCTATTAGGTACTTGATTAGGGAAACCAACAATGATTGAAAAATCACAGAACGCATACCTCTTGGCTAAGATTTTGTTCATGTCATACCAGTGGAGTCGCCAATAGATCCGTCCTTCATGGAGTCGCCAAATAGATGATGTAAAACCTGATAGTGTCTACTCCTTGTCTATCATCAAGAAATAGATCTGATGTGTCATTCTCCCAGGAAGATAAGCTTCTGAACTCACTCCCCGACAATGGCACCAATTTGTTATCACTCCAGGAAACTCTCTTAGGCTGTAAGTCGGAGATGCCTGGTAACTAACTCTTTTTGGAAATATTTTCTTAATAATTGATGTGGTTTTTGGATCAAGATGTATATCTAGGGACTAGACCGTGTGTTCAAGACTGTCTAGAAATATAAAATCTCATAAGGCCTTCTAGTAATGCAGCCAGACAAGGTTTGATTAAATGGAAGAGAAAATAGCTATTGAACCAGATTATACTCATATAAAACAAGAACAATGGGTTTAATAACTAAGTAAATAACTTATTATTCTCAACTTAATCAATCAATTAGTGAGATGACAGTCACATGCACATTGAATAAGCCTCAATAAAGAACATTCACTCATAAGATATCAGAGAACAGAAAAGAAAAGTCTGACAAAACAACTGAAGGAAGCTTGCAATTTTTCATATAATAAGAATAGGTCTCTCTTACAGTAGCAGCATGTAGAACCCAAAATCAAACCCTTAGTTCATATTCTATCCTAAGATTTATAGCTTTACAAAGTAGTTCTGAGATCCTGAAAACAGGGATCAAATATACTAAAGATAGTAACTCAAAATTTAGTTGCAAAAGAAGTGGGATGATCCCCCAAAATGAGGTCAATCCCAAATTTCATAGTATTTCTCTCTTGTTGATTGTTGGTGTAGTGCAGGATAGCCTCCCAAGGCTGACTGATGACTCTTCCAAGAGATGAAATTCAAATTTGCTGATGTGGCAAAGTGTCCTGAATTTCTGTCTTTTTCAAAGATGTCAAAAACCTTTGAAACACTACCTCTTTCAACAATCTGTCAAAAATAACTGTTGGCTTTGTCTTGATAATTCACCACCTATCTATTCCAAGAGGTTTCATCTCATTCTGACTCAAATTTTTTTTATCTTGGCAAAAATTCGCTCATTCTGGCAATTACAGGCTTTCTGTGGTTAACTTGGAATGATCATGAGTGAGTTAACCACCGAAATCACCGCTTTCGGCGGTTAATGAACAGTCGTCCTGTTCGCGTTAACCACCGAAAGTCGGATTTTCCAGAAATTATCTGCTTTGGGAAAAATCGTTTTTCTCAGCCGTGGAATGTCCGTTTCGCACGTTCAAATGGTCGATCGACATCTACAGATCATAAGATTTCCAATGGTGTAATAATATTTATATTTGGAGCTAGGGAATCTAGTCAAATGTTCCCCACAATATTAGACATCATTCTTGCAAAAATGCCAGTGCATTTTTTATCGTTAACAGGTCCAACTAGATTAGTATGCACAATTTTTAGTGGTTTTGTTGTTGAATATTCCTTTGATTTGAACCTGGTCTTTGTTTTCTTTCTTTGTTGCTAATGCTTGCATAAAGTGTTGGTTGGTTTCATGATCTAGGGAATTTCTTCCACTACTTCTCTTTTGTTGACTTTGACAAGGTTATCAAAATGCATGTGACCCATTCTTCTGTGCCATAGCCAAATTTCATCTTCCTTTCCTAGACAACACTTTTCATTTCCAATTTTGCTTAACACATATATGTTGCTTGAAGTTCTT
>ML779202.1:778060-812601 GCA_009831015.1 Picea engelmannii | reverse complement strand
TCTTTTGTTGACTTTGACAAGGTTATCAAAATGCATGTGACCCATTCTTCTGTGCCATAGCCAAATTTCATCTTCCTTTCCTAGACAACACTTTTCATTTCCAATTTTGCTTAACACATATATGTTGCTTGAAGTTCTTGCAGTTGTAGCGACCAATTTCATTGAACCTTCTTTTCTTATCTAACACTTTTGTGAATCGAAAGTAAATTTATGACATTGGTCACACATTTGACTCGCACTTAAAATATTATGTTTCATATCTTCTACTAGTAGAACATTTTCTGCCTTTTCATTCTTGTTCCCAATTCAGACTGTTCCTTTTCCAATGATTTTGGCTGAATCATCATTTCTGAAGGAGACTGATCCATCTCTTTCCTTTCATAATGTAAGAAACTTGTCTCTATCACCTGTCATGTGTTTTGAACATACACTGTAAACATACCAACCACGTTTATTCTATTTAGCTTGTAGAGCGACTGTGCATTCTTCATTTCTATACTGATCTTTCTTTGTTATCCATGCCATTTTCTAAGGTTCTTGTTTGTGACTCTGTTGATGTTCTTCAGGAGGGACTGTCATTCTGCAATTTTTGGCCATGTGTCCAAAATTGTTACATTTGTAACATTCCACTTCAGTGCACAAAGATTCAAACCTGTTGTAACTTTGTCTCTGTGTTTCACTAGGTCTTCTTGAATAACCCCTTTGTGTATGGCTCTCAAAGTAGTTATTGTTCCTATTGTTAGCTCTGCAATTTATAGCTTTATGTCCAAAATTATTACATGCATAACATAAAACAAAAAATATAGTTTGATACCTGGTAGTTGAAGATCTTCTGAAAGGAGGTTCTCTTATGGATCCTTCTTCTTCTTGAACCCTGTCTATCTATTGTTGATTCTGAAATCTGAATCTTCTCAGTGGAGGAGTGTCCCTATAATCTTTCTTGTATATATTTTTATCCCCTTTGGTTGTTTCTACATAGATTTTTGGATTTGTTTCATGCTCTGTTGTTTTAGAGCTTGATCCCTTTTTTTTCTGATTGTATCAAAGTCTAGACTTGTCAAGATGAGATATTTGACTGCTGATAATGTCATCCAGAACTTTTGAGCTATTCTACATATTTTCTTTTGAATATCCTTTCTTAGTGTGACAATCTCTACTTCCAGGTTTCCAATGATCCTGTCCTTTCCTTCTAGCTATTCTTTGAGTGCTTCTTCAATTATTTTATCTTATTCTATTTGAACCTTCAATTTTGTGATCATTTGTTCTAGTTCTTGAGTGTATTTTTTCTTATCTAGTTTTGCTTGTAGTTTCTTGCTTTTCTTCTTTTCTCTTATGATAACTTCTATGGAACTCATTAATTCTTCTCGAAAATCAAATTCTACCTCTTCAATTTCTTCTTCATATGCTTCTTCATATTCTTCTTCATAGTCTTCTTTATCAGAGTCTTCTACTGCCATGAATAGAACTCTCCCTGTTTCACTGTCACTGACTTCATCTTCATCTGATGATGAGATGTCTTCTTTGGTGCAAAAGATTTTCTTGAAAACTTTATTTTTAGTTCTTTCACCTATATATGTTTGTCTGCCTTTTGAGTAACCTTCATCATTTCTATTTTTTCTTATGAGGAAATTTGTTAGCAAAATGACCAATACCATCACAATTAAAACAAATTAAAGGAAGCTTACCTCTGTACCTACCGTTGGTTCCCTTGTTCAGTCTTTTGATGAAGTTGGCCACTTCTTCATCATCTTTCGAGATGTCATTGTTGTTGCTATATTATTCTTGTTCATTTTTCTTTTGCTTTGATCTTTTGGATGCTTTGAAGGATACTTCTTTTACGTATGGATTTTCCTGTTCAATTCTCATCTCATATGCTGTGAAGATTCCATGCAGTTAGTCCATGCTTATTGAGTTTAGATCCGATATTTCTTCTAGTGTTTATATCTTAGGGTTGAATCTCATAGGAAGAGATCTTAGTACCTTTTGAACATTTACATATTCTTCAATTTCTTCTCCCAATCCTATGATTACATTCACTGTTTCATTGACTCGTAAGAAGTAGGCTGCAATATCTTCATATTCCTTCATTTTTAGTTGTTTGAACTGACCTCTGTAAGTTTGAATCTTTGTTGTGTTGAATTTTGAATCTCCTTCATAAATATTTTGAATATTGTCCCAAATCTTATTAGCAGATTTACAATGTGAAACTTTGGTGAATACCGTATCACCAAGTCCATTCAAAAGTGCATTTTTGGCTTTGGAATTATTCTCACCAAGTCTCACTGCTTTGTTATTTGTTGGTGGAAATGTTGATGCTCTGTATCCATATACAATTGATTTCCAAACTTGAAATCCCTATGCCTATATATATGTCTTCATCCTTGTGCTCCAAAAAACATACTTCTGTCCATCAAACTATGGTATTCCATTTTTATACGAGTTGGTACTCTCCATGATCTACCTTTCATTGGTTAAACTAATTTCTGAAGGAACCTTCTCTGATACCAATTGTTGGATTACTGAGAGGGGGGGTGAATCAGTAATAGCATAATTATAATCATTTTTCTTCAAATGTTATACCAATGTAGAATTATTATCCAATAATGAGTAGTAAGAAATAAACAATCACACACATACACAGTACACCAGTGTTTTATGTGGAAACCCAAATCGGGAGAAAACCACAGAATGTTTTTTCTTATATGTCTTGAAGAATTACAGTAATTGGAAGTATCAACTTCCTTTCTTTTCCAGCTGCAACTAGAAGGAGGCTCCAACCCCCTAGTTTCTCAAGCTACAACCTGAGGGAAGCTCCAACTCCCCAATTTTATGGCTACAACCCCCTATGTTCTCTGGCTACAACCGGAAGGTGGCTACAACCACTTGTCTTTGCCCCGTCATGCCACACTGAAGTAGAAGAAGAATGATGGAACCATTGTCACACTATCACTGTGAGATATACCATTGTAAAATTGTGCCAATAAATATGAACCATGCATCAACCATGCATCAACCTGTACCTCAACCTGTAATCAACTTGTACCATAAACAAGTGCATCAACCATGCACCAACCTGTACCAAACAACCTGTAATCAACCTATACCATAAACAAGTGCAGCCAAACATGTACCAAGTATGTACCAAATATGTGTCAACTACTCATCAATATGTACCAACATCATCAACTATACACCTCATGTATGTGCCAACTCATCAACTACTTGTCTCAACCATGTACTCAACATGTACCTCAACCAAAAGCCCTCATAAATTTCATCATCCAAATCTGATTTGTAGATTTGTAATAGACCTAGTGTATATGATCACATTCCTAAAAACCTTCCTTAACTTTAACAACATGATACTAGCATTTTCATCAAACTTTTCTTTAGTCTCAGAGGTCTAGTTCTGGATTAGTCAACAACCCTAATTTGAAGTAATCATAACTTTGAAACTATAATGTATAAATATATGAAAATGATACACAATTTTTTATGAAATTCCTCCAGGTTTCACTACTTGGAACCTCTCAGAAAAAGGAGTTATAGCAAAAATGGCATACCTTGCTAAATTCTTCCTTATTCTAGAGAGCGACCTTGTAGAGCATTCCCCGCACAAAATATTCATTGAATTGATATGAAAATGTTACAAAGAATACTATAGAATGTAAACTAACCAAAACATTTTGTCTCACTCAATTTGGATCTATTATGAATAAGTTATGATGTTTTTACCCAAAACACATGTTTTTGACTAGTTTCAGGACTAGCCACAAACCCTATTCTCCACAGAGTGTAACTCCCAAAATACAATGAACCACAAGATAAATTTTTTACCAAAAATACTTGGGTATGTTTTCTCAATGGAATATCAATTTCATGGTCTGAATCATTATATAAAAACATTTATAGCGAAATTGGTGAGATGACCTGTAAATAACATACCTTAGAAAGCACCATCAAAAGAATTTATCCTTCCTTGCATTTTGGCCTTCTTTTCTTCACCTTCCCTCATAAATTAGGTGTAGATATCCTTGGTTACCTCAGACACCTCTATATATTCAATATTTTCAAGTGTAATTAAAATGAGAGAGCCTTGCCTCTTATTTATACTCTCCAAGTAGCTTCCTTAAAAACATATTCTAGGTCACTTGGCCCACTTTCCTTATTTTAGGGTTAACCCACTTCTAATTTCTCCATTAAATTTATTATCGAAATAATTATTTTGTATTCACTTTGAATTACAATACACTCATCACTTCACTTTATTATTTACCTTTTAAAATCTCTTAAACCACTTTGACTACTTTGACCTTTTGGGGCTTCTAGATGACATATGAGGGTCCTCGAACTTCGTAAGGCCATAAATCTCAAACCGTGAGGAGTTATGTGACATTACACATACCACCAGAAATGGAATGACATTTAATGTCCATATAGAATAGTATTACCTTCAAATATATCAAAAATCATACCATTATGGATCAAACAAACTTGGGTCCATTACCCAAACCTGGGTCATGGTCATAACTCTCTAACCGTGAGGAGTTATGTGACGTTCTACATACCACCGAAAATGGCATGACAAGCACTATCCATCTAGGATAGTTTCCCTGACAAATTAACTTTCCTTCATCTCATTATTCCATGATTAAGCATGTTTTCTCTTACTCCGCAAAGCGTCTTCGCATGAGGGATTTCACCATAAGGGAACCACTTTGGAGTTCATCCATATTTACTTCTTATCAACCATGACAAAACAATAATGAGTCATATTTACATCAAACAATACTGGGTCCATTACCCAAACCTTTGTGCTATGGGGACTTCTTCAAGGGTTGACATCAATAACAACCAACCTTATTCAACATTTATACCATTTATGTCACTTCTATTTAACATTAGGGCCGACCTGAGACTTTCTTATTTTGTAATTATTATTTTTAATTGTATTCAGGGCCTACATGTACTTCCTTCTTCAATTCACTTTGTCATCTTCAAAAATTCATTTCTCCCCAACCATGAGGATCCATGTGACGTGACACATACCACTAGAAACAACATGATGTATACTATCCATCCATGGGTGTTGTATATGCATGTGCATTGTCCTTCATGTCCAAATACCTTAATCAATATTGTGGTCCAAAACCCATGACTAGGGTTGACATCAATGACAACAACCAATCTTCCAATAGGTTCTACTCCCACTTTGGATGTTTTACCATTCAACTCAGATCAATGGCCCTACAACCCTATTCTCAATCAACGGTTGATATCTCCTTCGGGTGTCTGGACTTCTAAGATCTCAAATCTCAAACTTCTTTTTCCTAATGGATTTTAACCAGAGTTTGTGATCCACTGACGCGTGTCCTCCTAATCTAATGATCGAGGATTTCTTCAGGTCTTTACCTAGAGCTCACAGATGTGCACCACATCTCCTTCGAATCCAAAAGATATGAACCACTTCAGGACCTTACCCAGATTTCATGGATTCACACCACGTATCCCTTAGATATCACGACCCATATTTTACTTTGGGTTTTTGGGTCTCCACACTTTGGCAATCTCAGATCTCAAACTAAAAACTCACTTCAAGTTTCCTGGAGATCATGATCTTTTGACAAGTATCCACTTATAGATCAATGGCTCTCAACCCTTTGGCTCTTCGGGTTACGGGTGTTTCAACACTTTGACCTTTGCCTTCCTCTAGATCTTCTGACCTATCAACACTTGTCCTCCTAGATCCAACAGCCCAAATTCGCTCTAGCCCTTCGACTCTTCATGCTTCATAAATCTCAAAGTTCAAACTTGCCTCCTCCCAGACTCATGGTATCTGACGGATCAAATTTACTTGGGCGATCCGATGCTTGAAGTTTTCCCCGAACAATCTAACGGTTCAGATCTCTTCCTACTGATTGGGCAATTGAGATTCTATTTTGGATCTCTGTCTTTTTGGGCTCCAAAAATTTCATTTCTCAACTCTTGTGAGTTTTCTCTCTCCTCTGTGTTCGAAGCGTTAAGGCTCATGCACTTCACTCTGATAAAATGATTGTTGATATTTTTTACAGTGATCCAACGACCACTTTCGCTCCTCCTCTTGAGCTTCTAAGTTCTCCTCACTTGGAATATTTCTCTATCCTTAAAGGTTTTGAACCTTTACTCCTCCTTATGATTCTGACTATTAGCTCTCTCTAACACTTTATGGAAAGTGTTATTTATTATGAGCTTCATCCTTAAAAGGATTTTGATTCCCCACACACCTTACATTCTCGGGATTTCAATAATTTAGATCGAAGGATTTCTTGAAAAGAAGTTCTTCTCGCCCACTCGACATTATTCTGGTTTGGGTTCTTCGATGCTTGGTCTTTTCACGATGCCATGCCAGTATAAGTTTCCTTTGTTCTCTTTGAAATTCTCTAATTCACTCTGTTATCACTGAAATTTCGTCCGCAAATGGTTACAAGAATTCAGCATCGTCAAACAATTATGAAGTCATCCATGGACTTGAATTAACACAAAAGAATTCATAAAGGGTCAAAAAATATACAAAATAGTGAAAAATTGAAGGGTCCTATGAAAACACTGGGTGCGAGCGCACATGCGCGAAACAAAAACGCAAGATTCGCGCACATGCGCACGATGCACGACTGTTGCCGCAAAAAGCCATGCACCTGAGAAATAATGCATTTATGAGAGTGGTTGGCCTACCACCCACTTCTGGTTCAGCTTCCAAGTTGATTTGACACTCAAATCTAGACTGGATTCAACTGGATGGCTGGTCAAAGACCTATAAATGTCTTAATTAGCCTCTTTACACACTACAAACTAGTTGAACAATAGCTCAAAGGAATGATATAAAAAGGCCATGGATACACTTCATTTTTCAAGGAATTTCATAGCAAAGTTATGCTGCCACTATTCTCTTGAGGACTCTTCTATCCTTGCCAAGAGTATACTTGCATCATTGCTTTGGGGCAATCCATCTCACCCCTTGAGTGGATTAGCAAAGAATTCTTTCACCATTTTCATTTTCCTTTTCAAAGTTGTAAGAAGAGCTTACTTGTGGGGGTCCAAGAGCCCTCCCTTGGAGGAAGAAGGGACTCATAGTCCCCTTGCTTCTCGGTGTTTTATTTCATTAATATCAGCCTTATCATTGGTGACATGGGTCTCATTGTTTTTTTTGTCCTTATGTCTCTATGTTTATAAATTTAGTTGTTGTTTTATTTCTTAGTTTATTTCTTAGTTGTTGTTTTATATTTCTTTTTCTAACCCTTTTCCTTGCAGTTGTCCTGCTTAGCAAACCCAACTGATCTTACAAGCACCTCTATTTTGCTCACTAAGGTAATGAAAGAGGTGCAACAGATTGGCGAATCCACTGGGGAAAGGTATCAATTTCCTACCCCATTTGGGTTTTTATAGATCTTCTTTTGGTTTATTTAACTTGTAGGTGCACTAATCGGCCTAAGCCAACCTGCCAATCATCCAATTCCAAGTTGAATTGGGAGAATTCCATCCATAATTTTCATTCTCAACTGTGTGTCACCTAAGCGTGGGTTTTTAGGCCCACAGATGCGCATTGTGAGAACATGCGCTCAAATCACAGTTTCATTCTGCACACGTGTGCTTTTTAATTCTTTTCTGTCTGTGCACATGTGCTCTGTGCGCCTCTGTCTCCACTGAGACCCGTGCATCTGTGAAAAAATTCACATTGTAAAGTTTTTGAGATGTGGGAAAGTCCATTATCCTTCTTAAAAATGATTTCAAGCATTTTTTAAAGCTGCACCACACTTAGTCCCCTCATCATATAAAGGGGTTAGTCAAAACAATAGGCACTTAGGGGGTTAAAATCAATTTCCTCTTTTGCTTTCATTTTTGCCACATGGATGGCTTGTTTTGACTCACAATATAAGTTGGAAATCATTTTTAATCACATTTAACTTGCATTGGGACTAGAAGTTGGATAACAAACACTTAGTATGCTCTTCTCTCACGCATCCAAATGACCTTGAGAATCAGAAAAATATTATCAAATGATTTCATCTCCCTTAAGAAGATTAAAACCTTTAGGAGAGGACAACAACCCTTCTTGGGACTCCTCTTAGTTTGTTTTATTAAACACATCTTAATATTGTAACATGCCCATACATTCCCACATGCTACAAATATAGGATAGTGTTGAAATTTGCTTTCTTAGATCAAATCACTAGGGAAGTTTAAATGTTTTGTAACGGGCCCATACATTCCCACATGATCAATCTAGGATAGTTTCAAATATTTTCTTAGATTACATCACAATAGGGAGTTAAAGGGATAGTAACGGACCCACATGTCCACATGCTAGCTTCCTAGGGACTTTTGAATTACGCAAGGTTGTACCAAAGGCACTTAGTTAATTAGGTAATCAACACTTGTAAGGACCAAGTGAAGTACACATGCAACAAGGTGACACCTAATTCACAAAAAATTGGCACACTTTCACTCATTCACACACAAAAGTCACTTATCACTCACATAGCTTCTTCTTGAAACATGGAGGTCAAAGTAAGTTTCCTCCAATGGGATTCCGAAATGCCCCACCCTCTTTTTGATGAAACTATCCATTCCCATTTTAAATTCAACGAGTTTGGTTCACACCCCCAACCTCTCAAAACAACTACATCTAAATTTTTTCTAAAAACTCACTAAGTTTTCCACCATAGGAGGTGCCAAAAGAAATTTTTTAGTCTAGGTAGGATTTCGGGGATAGGAATCCAAATAACTCCTCGTTATCTGGTTCTCACATTGTCAAAACCATAGAAGTTGTCAAATAGGGAACTGAAAATCCTCCAAGTCAAGTGTTCCTAACACCATAAGGCAGGGAGATACCCATGAAGGGTTGAAGGCCGAGGTCCGGTTGTTCTGTGTGTCCCCCCTTGAGGCACCCACCTCTTGGAAGAGATCCATCCCATGACCCATTTCTTAGGCCAACAATCTAAATGTCACACTTTGATCGAGGTGCCTAGTGACCAAATTTTAAGACATCTACCCAGGTGGCAATCATGGGCTGCAATTGCACCTTGATTGGATTTTGTATGGCTATTGGGAAATATCGCCAGCTCTTTCGGGATATGCCCCCCATGGATGATTTTAGGGGCTAAATTTCGCTCATGGGATAATTTTCCATGGTTTTTCCAAAAACAAGATTGGCTGTTTTAAAAATGATTCGTCCAAATTCTATAGGATAAAATTATTTTACCTTAAAAATTGCCAAAATTTTATAAAAACTATATAAAATACTTAGAAATTTGAATTATTTTACAAAATATCGCCAATCATTTATAGTTAGCATATGAAGGATTAGTAAGATTCGCCAAGGTTTCTAAATTTTAAAATAAATTTCCATCCTTAAAATCATCCCTGATGCCCTCTTTAACCCTCCTTATAACCAATTATTTCATCCTTCACTAGTTTCTCTTTCTGTGACTTCAGACCTAACTGTTGAGTACTATTGGAAGTTCCAGTGCTATTTGAGAGGAAGGACGTTACGTCTTCTAGGACACAATAATTTGTTTTCCTTTGATTCCCCATGCGGACAAAACCCACTTATCCACATATATGCTTCTTTTGCAAGCCACTTTATGTATGATGCACTTCTGACTACATTCTGATTTGGATATATATATTGTGTAAAGTTTAAAATTTTGGAAAAAAAGGCTCGTGTTTCTTTATTACTTTCGCCACCATTTGCACACATTCACTCAGCTAGTTGGACATCATAGGGGACCCATAGAATCCCTGTCGTTCTCGATGCTTGCTAAACCTCCCTCCTATCTTAGGGGGAGTGTCTGGTCTACCCACTCATCGACACCACCTTCAAACACTCCTATGAGTGCTACTATTTTCAGATTAGCTTTGCTTGGTTCCACATTACTTGGGTCCACTTCCCAAGGTCATCTGTCCACTCGCTCTCCTTTACACAGAAGCAGAGGACCAACTTCCTTTGAAGGGGGAAGTACCAATCCACCTAGCCCCCCTCAAGGGTCAGGTTCACAACACACTTACACTATGGTTGGAGCTAATCCTCCCCCCCCCCCACTACAGATGCCATATTTGGCCTCTCTCAACATACCAGATCTAAGCAAACTCACCAATGATCCTATATTGCATGACCCCACATGGCCTGCAATGCCCACCAAAATACCTTCAGACATACCCAAGTTTGAAGGGAAGGCAGGCGATGACCCTACCAACCATGTCATGACTTTTCACTTATGGTGCTCTTCCAACAACATTATGGATGATTCCATTAGACTGCGATTATTTCAACACACCCTCACTGTCCCATCGGCCAAATGGTACGTAGATGAAAAATCAGGGTCTCATGCGACTTTTGATTCCTTGGCCAAAGCATTTTTTACCTTCTTCCAATTACCAATCCACCACGACAATGGTCTGGAACTACTCTCTAATTTCAAACAAACCTCAGCCACACATATCACTGATCACATTCACGAGTGGCATAGGCGACATAGTTTGTGTAAATAAGAAACCACCAAACAACAATGTCTTGACTGGTTTCTTAGATCACTTGTCTCTCTCCTTGGTAAGGATGTAGCTTCCACCTTCCCTCAATCTGAAGAGGAAGCCATCAGTAAGGCTCAATAGTATGACCTCATCTATGCACAGTCAGGGTACTTATACACTGTACTTCTTGATCTCCCAAAACCTGTGCCATTTGGCCAAGACAAACCTGGGATGTCTCACTCAACAGACGGACTGATTGGTAACACCACTCACCACGGTCCACAACCCCAACCACCATCAATGTATGGCGCACCCCAATACCCACCGGCATATGAGGGCACTCCTTATTACCCCCAACCCCCTTATCAACAACCATACCCTGTTGCTATGCCTCCACTCATCAGAGGGACACCATCGGCACCCCCCATACACCCACCTATTCAAACAAGTTCTAGTACCCCCTCTACCTCAGCTTATAGTACTAGCGAAAGCACCGTGCCTTCCTATGTACCTTACAGATCATTAATGCCATAGAATCCATACTTTCCATTTCCTAGTCCCCCACAACCCATGGCTCCCCCACATCCTCATGATAGGGTGATTTTTTTTCAACCCTCTCCCGTTCAACAATATCAAAATTTTGAACAGTTGAATACAAAAAATCCAACCCATCCATCAAACAATGCCAAAAATAAAGGATGGAATAGGAACAACAATAACCCAGGTCAAGGTAGGAATCGACCCCTGCAGAACCAACCCACTGGGGGCAACCAGAACCAAGGGAATTAGAACCCCCAGGGGGGAAATAATAATAGGCTTCAAGGGAAAAATAAAAATATTTATAAAACCAAATTCCCTTGTGCACTTTGCGGTGAATTCAGTCATTAAACTCACCATTTCCCCCAAATCACCAATTTCAAATGGTTGAAAGAATCAGGTAGTCTACCCCATCCTCCAACACCACCTGCCCCTCAGCAGGCACCACAACAATACATTCAACAACCCCCCCTTCCATGCTGCAAAATCCTATCCCACACCAAGGTGTGATAAACACCCAACATGACGCATAGCATCCCCCACCCCAGGTGGGACAGTATCTCAACCCAAACAATCTAGCAGATCACACAATCCTCCTCACTAGTGAGGAAGAAATCCTTCTACAAACACATAATCGCCAATATCATGCACTCCTTGAGTCTCCTCCCATCTCTTTAGAGACGAACCCTACACCGACGGGACCCCCATTGGTGATCCCTCGCCC
Source organism: Picea engelmannii (assembly GCA_009831015.1). Taxonomy (NCBI): domain Eukaryota; kingdom Viridiplantae; phylum Streptophyta; class Pinopsida; order Pinales; family Pinaceae; genus Picea; species Picea engelmannii. Next base: position 800,834 of record ML779202.1, on the reverse strand, counting down.
TAACACAGAGCCACCTCTTCGCATCCCTCGCATCCCATTACGCAGGAATGTCCACAACCCACAGGCTAGGGTAGCTCATAATTACAGTTTGGTTGATGACTTAGCACAATCCGCGGCTGTCATGTCAGTCTTAGAAGTCCTTCAAACTTGTCCCACTCAATGGAAATATTTACTTTCCACCTTGGGGTAGTCGACCTTGCAAATACTTGACTCATTACCTTTAATCTTGATAGTGGAGAACCTCACCTTCCCGCCTTGATCGCTTTTCAAATCCTAGTAAAAATACAGAACATCATAGTTCATCGGTGTATCATCAATGAAAATGTATATACATGCATCATGTCTAAATCTGTATGGTAGAAACTTGGTTCCCCCGAACTCATATCCTCTACCATTACCTTACGAGCTTATGAAGGACAACCATCGTCTCCTGAAGGGCTCTTCGAAAATGTCCCTATAGAACTCGGGGGCAAGACTATTCTCATCAACATCAAAGTTATCGACGCCCCACTTGATTATAACATCCTGTTCGGTCATAGCTACATGTACGCTATGAAGGCAGTGGCCTCTTCCATCTTTCGAACAATGATGTTCCCACACAACTGGAAGATTGTTACCATTGACCAAGTCTCACATTACGAGCCTAACCCATCTACCAACATCAATAACATCCTTCCCCTCATCCATATGAGTCCTGACACATACCCACTCATCGAGATGGGTCCTAGAATTTTTAAAGATCCATCATTGTTAGGAACTTACCATGGAGCACCATCGCTCCTTCATCCTTCCAATCAAGTATGCATCGTGTCATCCAACATAACTAACATTGAGGATGCCCTTCCTCTTAGGGAGGATTCTATCAGCCCTGACATCCCATTAGTCGCAGAACTTCCCCCTCATGAGCCTCCTATGAACTCGTTGACCCCACCAGTCCATGATTCCACCTCTCCCCAAGGACATATCCCAGTTTGGGAGACAGTTCCCCGAGCCATCACTCAAATCCCTTTCTTTTACCCTCCACTGGGCATCGAAGCTTTCCAGGTAGCCACAATGCTTACCCTCCCTAATATGGTGTTAGCAATTCTGGTTTGGTATTTACATCCACCATAGATGGTCCCTCGACCATCCCTTCCCCCCCAAANAGATTCCCATACTTACTCCCACCATACCCCCTACACCCCCACTCACTAGTCCCCCTGCCACAGCTGGGGGCAGGAGAAAGAAGAAGGAGCCCACAACTCCACTTCCTTCACATGTCCAACCCCCTTATGTGCTCTGTGAGAAATATGGACACCAAACCAACAACTGCCCATCCCTACCAGAGTTACGAAATTTAATTCCACTCAATCAAACTCCCTCAATTCTCGCCACTACTATCGCTACCACCCCCCATTCAAGTAGTAAAGGGTTGCAAACCAAATTTGCTTGCGCTATATGTTCAGAATATGGCCATTATACCCACCATTGCCCAGCATTACCATGATTTTGGTAGACATTAGCCTTAGTATGCTAAAGCTTCCAGAGAAACCCCAGTCCCACTATGTCATCCTTACCAAACATCACTGACATTTGTTATGTTACAACTTTAGTCAATGAATGTATGAGATGTCCTTGCTCTCTATGTGAATCATTAGATAATTTTACATACCAGTGTCCTATGATCATTGAATACAAGCAACGCCAATTGACCCTACTTCAACGACCCACAGAGTCGATAGTTGACCTTACCTTATCACTAGAGGCTCCTCATGTCATTTCTCCTGAACCCGAGGCCCTTCCAATGCCTCCATGGTTCTTAGATGACTTATCTGAGGATTCAAACCTCAACCCCCCCAACTCTCTTTCTCATTTCCCTATGGAAATTTTACACCCAACTACCATGGGTACTCCTTAGTACTTCAATATTTGGTTTATGTCGAGCAAACCATCACCATCTCCTTCCGTTGTTCCCCCTACTTCCTCATCACCAGGGGGTAGCCACATGACAACAGTCACTGATATTACTCTTCATGACCCTTTGTATTCCCGTCACTTCCACTGTGATGAGGAAATAATTGAAGAGTTAAACAACCTTGACTACCCATAGGATGCGCTACACCACCGTGCGCTCTTCTTTCCATAGGAAGCCTCCACGCCTCCTAACAAACACCCCATCTACGCAGTTGAAACCAAGGATTTTATCCCATCAGGGCCTATCAACTGGTTCAAAACCCCCATTTGTACCCCTAATGCTTTTGAAGAAGGCAACATGGCCAACATTTCCCCAACCATTAAAATCGACATTTCCATCAAAAATGGCATCTTCAAGGAAATCACCATTGGAGCTACTTGCACTCCTTAAGAAATCACTGCCTATAAATCCCTCTTCCAGGAATATCGAGATATTTTTGCCTGGTCATACACGAAAATGCCTGTCCTCGATCCCTCCATTGTCGAACATTACATCGACACCTGATCCGACATTACACCCATTCATAAAAAACAACGACCGCTACACCCATCCAAAGCAGCAGCCATCAAAGCCGAAATTGAAAAATTATGCGCTGTCGGGTTCATTTACCCCATCGCCTATACATCATGGGTTTCCAACCCTTTACCCGTCAACAAAAAATAGGGCACTATCCGCATCTGCACGGGCTTTCACGATCTCAATCATCCATGTCCCAAAGATAACTTTCCAATGCCTTTCATTGATCAAATTATCGATGACTGCACATGCCACGAGGCTCTATCCTTCATGGATGGGTTCTCTGGTTATAATCAAATTCAAATTCACCCAGCCGATCAGTACAAAACCGCATTCACTACCCCTTGGGGTACTTTTGCATATTGTTTCATGCCTTTTGGCGTAAAGAATGCTGGTGCAACTTTCCAACGGGCTATGACATACATCTTTCACGATCTGGCTCATATCATCCTCGCATACTTGGATGACCTCATAGCTCGATCCAAGAAATGCACCCAACATCTTGATGATTTACAAATCATCTTCCAACAATGTCGTCAATACAACATCCACTTGAATCCCCTCAAGTGCATGTTCTACATCACTGTGGGGCGCCTCCCTAGATTCATCGTTTCCCAAAGAGGTATTACCATGGACCCCCTCAAAGTCCAAGCTATCACCGAAATTCCACCTCCCTGGAATTTACATCAACTTCAGAGCCTACAAGGCAAAGCTAACTTTCTACGACGATTTGTCCCAGACTATGCCATTCACGCACACAATTTCCTTCACTTACTATGTCATGACATCCCGTTTCACTGGGATGAACATGCCTAGCATTCATTTGAAAATATTAAATTGGTGCTCTCCAATGCCCCCTTAATCTGTGCACTGACTACAATCACAGCTATATCCTCTACGTATTAGCATCAGCTATTTTAGTAGCAGGAGTTCTCGTTCAGCTAGGGGATGAAAATCATGAGCATGTCATTTATTAGATTAGTAAAAACCTCTCAGGGCCACCCTTAAAGTATAGACATGAAGAGAAACTAGCTCTTGTAGTCGTCCTCGTAGTCCAAAAACTGTGTCACTACATTCTGCTTCGCACAACTAAGGTTGTCGCAGTTTCCAACCCTATGCAATACTCGCTCAGTCATCGAAAAATTAATGACAAATTTGCTTGATGGATCATTATCCTTCAGGAGTACGATCTTGAATTCTCAACACCCAAGAGAAAGAAATCCCTCATTCTCACCGAACTTGTCACAACCCTCCCCTCTGACACCACCAGTGCCCCCGTCAATACCAACTTTCCCAATGAACACCTCTTTTACATCACTTTGGATGATCCTTGGTACGACAACCTCCTCGTCTACCTATGAACTCAAAATTTCGGTAACCACCTTTCAGGAGATGATTGTCGTCGTATTTGCCTTCAGGAGCCCCACTACCTCCTCATTGGAGACATCCTTTACCGATGCAGATTCGACACCATTCTTCATCGATTCTTGACCATTGACAAGGCCGATAGAGTCTTGAATGACTACTACAGTGGCGCATATGGGGGCCATCTTTTGAGAATATCGACTACTTAGAAGATTATCCGAGCAGGTTACTTTTGGCCTACCTTGTTTCACGATTGCATTCACGTCGTGAAACGATGTGAGAAGTGTCAGCGTTACACCAATAAATCCTGAGCACCACCTTCTCTTCTCCATCCATTCATCACTTCCGACCCTTTTTGTAAATGGGGCATCAACTTCATGACTTGTAATCCCCCCTCCAACAATGGTCACAAATACATTGTTGTCACAATAGATTACTTCACCAAATGGGAAGAATCTATGCCCACCTTCAACAACATCGCTGACATCGCAACACATTTTTTCTTTAAACATGACATATCTCACTTTGGAGTACCACTCCAACTGGTCTCCGATCAAGGAACACACTTTGAGAATGAGATTTTCATTGAACTCTCATCTTGATTAGGATTCTCCCACGAGTTTGCCTCACCATATTACCCTTAGTCTAATGGACAGGTTGAAGCAGTTAACAAGGTCCTCATGACCATGTTACAGTGCATAGTTAATAAACATAAGACCAATTTGCATCATATGTTATTTTATGTGCTATGGGATTACTGTACGGCTGTGAAAATAGCTACTAGTTTCACACCATTTCATCTAGTCCATGGGGTTGAGGCCACTCTTCCCATCGAGTGTGAAATTCCCACCCTACGCACTGCAATTGAGCTATTACCTGACACTACTCCAATGGAGAAGCACTTGCTAAACTTAGAGTCTCTGGATGAGGATCGTCGATCTTCATTACAGAACAATGAGGCAGCTAAAAAATGATCAAAGGCTACCTTTGATCGACATGTCAACCTTCGCTCATTTCACGAAGGCGACCTTGTCTTGGCTTACAATATTGCTCATGATACCTTTGGCCATGGAAAATTCGAGTCACTATGGCATGGCCCATACATTATCCAACATTGCCTCACCAAAGGCGTATACATCCTAGCCTCTCTCGAAGGCCTCTCTCTCAAAGAACCCATCAACGGGTTGTATTTAAAGAAATTTTATGCTTGAACGTAGTCATTCTACTTTAGGTTATTTATTTTATAGTGTTTTTAATCTTTTTTCCATCCCTCATGTCTAAACTCTCATTTGTGCTATTGACAGATGCTTCCTCCACCGACCTACCACATCAATTATGCCGATGGTGCCAGCCGTTGGACACAAAATCTCGCTTCGGTCGCTTGGGATCTCTACACCCCCTCAAATGAAATGCTCCATTCGAGCAGCATATGTTTGGGTTTAGCGACCAACAACCAAGCCGAATACACTGTCGTCCTTGGCCTCCTGGATGATTCCCAAAATCACCGTATTCATCACCTTAGCCCTTGACTCTCAACTAGTCATTCTCCATCTCAACAATGTGTACCGCATACGTGATCCTTGCCTCTTTTGCAAATACTTGCAGGTTAGACTATTATCTCGACATTTTGTTTCCATTACATTTACACATATTCCAAGACAAATGAATCAAATTACAGATAACCTAGCTAATATTGTGTTAGACTGACATATATCACATCAAGCTACCTCTACACATACCTAAACATATCAACAACATGTCATAGCATATATAGATTAGACATCATCAATACATTAACAAAACACATGTAAACACCACATAGATCTCAAACATGTATACTCATGTATATATCAAATGATCTACAGTGCCATCCAAATGTTTACATACAAAAATACAAGTATTCATAGGCCAATGAAGCACCTCGGTACAAAATGGGCTCACCAACCTATATACAAAAAATACATCAATACATAGAACACCACTCAGGGTGCCTCTAGAGAACCACCGCCTGCCCCTCCCTTAGGCGGTGGTTGCCTACCCCCTACTGGTCCCTCTTGCCCTAGAGGTAATTGTCCAGTCATCATAGCACCAGCTACTTCTGCCCGTCGTACCATGGCTCTCCATGGTGGCGGAATCCCCACACACTGCTCCAAGATGCCCTCATCCTGGATGCGAGACCACATGCCCTCAGGCACATCCTATAACACTGCCTCCAAGCGACGATGTATGTCCTCAAAATCTACTTTGACAGCTGTCGGAGCAGCATGTTATGGCCCAGCACCAGGATCATCAAACTGGAGTCTCCTCGCTGCCCTCTCCGGATCAGCTGGTCGCGTTGTGGAATCCTTACGCTGACACCTCTCTCCCCACGGTGATCTCTCGGGCTCCTAATGAGCTAGCGCTCTCCGAAACTCCACCTCACACCCACAAGGTGCCACATATGCACATACAAACAAGCAACAGATAGTATCAAAATATTTATCATATACATATGTGATGCTATATCAAACAAAAAACATATATATCAACATCATCAACATACCTCGATGGTCAAACACCTCCCATGGAGGTAGCACCATGTCCGGATCCTCCTGGAAGTCAACCCTGACATAGGGGTACTGTAATATCACCTGCGACATCTACCACCACACCTATTCCACCTCATTAGTAAAGAAGTGGCAACCCTCACCACCACCATGGTGAAGAAAAACAGTCGACCACTACTTTAGTCATGGCTCTCGTTCCCCAGGCGCACCCAATAAAATCCTCGGGTGCAACATAGGCACCCTCTCCAAAAACCAGGCCACCAGGATGGACCCGAAGGGAAACTCTCCAGTATCCATGGACCGACAATGGTCCAACTGCCCTACCATCCTGGCATGCAGCGTAATCCCTCAGGCGAAGTTCTCACCAGCCAACACTCTCTCCATCACAATCAGTTGGCCACCACTGATCCGCTGCATCACCAGTGACCCATAAACTCTCACAATCATCACTGCTATACAACAATGCGCTAGGGAATCCATCGCCCCAATGCTCATGACCGTGCTGGACATAAATTTTGGCCATGAATAGTATCTCCAGCCAATTGTCTCTAGCACTAGTGTAAAACCCAGTTTCCCCCAGTTTGTAAAAATAACTAGACTGGCTAGAACTGTGGCAAACTCATGAATGTGAATATGTGATGTGAATGGACCTTGTGGAAAAGGTCAATGAATGTGAATAACATTATGAATTTATATTGTAGGACTGCTGAGAGGGGATGTGCTGAAAAAGAGACCACGATGACAGTGGAAGGCACCTGGAAAGGTGGTGTTAACTTCCACCGGGAATTAATACTGTATTTGGACTTCACTAGCCTGGAGAACCAAAAGCGGCTCGTTGGCCCTGAATTAAATTTCTCATCGAATGGTAGGTAGATGGCTCCTCAGGAATTAATGAGGGATGGGGAGGTGAATTGCCCATATGTAGAGCCATCATGACTGACCAATGTGAGGGAAATCGTGCCACACGCAACCTCGCAAGAGGATAAGGCGTGGGGGAGAAGAGACCGGGGGGTAGATGTGAGGGGAGGAAGAGAACTCTGGAAATATGCAGAGTGAGTGATAGCATAGAGGAAGGAGAGTAACCTTCACTCCTGGTCACTGGTAAATAGAGACACAGTCTCACAGCATCGTGGTCTCAGCTCGGGGGTGGCTAGTGGTAATCCACTGGGAGTCGCTGAGCCTATGGTTGGGTGGAAATGAGTACCCCTCTCAGCAGTTGCATAACCCCTGGTGTTATTTCTGATAATTGTTTTTCCTCTGGCATCTTGAAATATATATTTATTCTGACATTTATGTTTATAAGCTGTGAAATGGCGAATGATTTCAGAGTAAGAATGTCTATATGATGTTTCGATCAGTACTGGTAGATGCATGTTTATAATGGAAAGACTACGTATGGCTTATGTCTTCATAAATCGCTATTTATATGCATACTGAGCTAATTCAGACTGCGTGTCTGATTTGTGGGAGAAAGGTACCCTTATTTTCCTCAGATAGTACCCTGGGTAAAAACCTCCCGATAGAGATACCCTCCTTGAAAATCCCATCAAGAACTGAGAAAGAGAATGTGAAGGTGCAAGGCCTTAGTAACCTTGCACGAGGAGGAATGATCCTCTTGAAAACCCAAGATGACAGCATAAGGATGAAGTATTGAATCGACGGACGAGATCCCATTGGGAGATCTGTGGTCATTCACGACCATCAGATCAGAAGAAGAAGATGGAGTGTTAAATGCCTTACCCCTTTGTTTTTCTGTGTCTTCGTGGGTAGCGAAGAAATCAGAACCATAGATCCCCAAGGTCCACGAGAACATTTGGACCATTGATTTTTTCATGTCCAGGAAGTCGTGGGAGAATGAAAAAGTTAGGAACCAATCTAAGCCGTCAGATCTCGGCTAGAAATCCCGACAGTCGTTGGATCTGTCAGGAGTTACCTGAGGGTTAAACCCGCAGTGGATAGGGGAAAATTCCCTGGGATATATCTGAACCATCTGAATAACGAAGGCCACGTGTCATGAGATTACCCATTTCGGGAAATCAGGAATCATGAACTAGGGAGTCCTAGTGATGAGAGTTCAAGACTTTCCATGGTGAAAACCCCAAAATAGATTTGGGTCATCCGATTTAAGGAGGACACGTGTCATGAGATTACTCATCTCGAGAAATCAGGAATCGTGAACTCGAGAGTCCTGGTGATGAGAGTTCAGGACTTTCCATGGTGAAAACCCCGAAATAGATTTGGGTCATCCGATTTAAGAAGGCCACATGTCATGAGATTACCCATTTTAGGAAATCGAGAATCACGGGATCGGGAGTCCTAGTGACGAGAGATCGAGACTTTCCATGGTTGAAATCTCGGGACAAATCTGGATCGTCCGATTTACGGAGGCTATGTGTCGAGAGATTAACCGCATCGGGAAACTGGGGATCAAGAATTTGGGAGTCCCGTGTCGAGAGTTCGGACTCTCGTGATGATAAATCCCGATGAATGGATGAGATTCTTTCGGAGGATCTCAGGGTCTGTAATGACTGTCAGATCAGAGGAAGAGACGTCAACTTTAAGCTAGGGTGTGAATACACCTTAGGGTAAGTGGCGAGAAGGTTTGAACGGCCAAAGTCCACCCACTCAAATCTACGACTGAGGCTTCATTCTGGAGCCCCCTTGCCATTCTTCCTTTAACATTGGGGGGCGGGGGGTTCAGAATCAAACATGCAACTCTCGAATGATTAAGATTAATTCACCTTGATCAACGGTGCTCAGGTGAATTCCGGACCCCCCTTACCATTCTGCCTTTAATGGGGGGGGGTTTGGAATAGTGGGGCCCCCTCCTGTCCTATTGAATACCATGTCACATTTCCCCCTCTTCCACCTGTACTCCACTTAACCATGCGACGAGGCATGTTCTCATTGGCTGGTTGCTAACCATGTAGGGATTCATCCCTATTGGCCAGTCACTAGCCTTGTCGGGGTTCGATGGTTGCAATGTCAAAAAATTTGACATTCCTGTAGCGCCGAGGTGCAAAATATAAAGAGGCACCCTGATTGTTTGACCTATGATCATGGCCCGCAATCACATGAGAGAGAGAGAGAGAGAGAGAGAGAGAGAGAGAGAGAGAGAGAAAGAGCTAGCTTGCTCTAGACCTCCGTAGGTAATTTGGGGTATTAGATTCTGCAAAAATCAACGAAAAATGCGATTGAGGTAGTGGGCATGTTAAAAAGTGGTATTAGAACATGGTTACAACACTTGGCCTGATTGGGCTGATGAACGAGTTGCACATAAGCTCCGTTCGAAACAATCCTATAAGGAGTAACCCCCTAACTTAACTCTCTTATCCAAGATCAAAACTTGGAAACGAGAACCTGATTGTGTATGCATGTGAAAGAGTTATAAATTTATGCGTAGGTTATAAAATGTATCTAACTCTTGACTAATAACCATCGTTTGTCTTTCCACCCAAGCGGACGATCAGCCACAGGAATTTATAGACGCAGAGAATGGTGACTCACCAAGAGATGGGATAAGGCTCCCACAATAGAGACGAAGAGTCCGATGAAATAAGAGCAATAGGAACCCCTCCAAATCTAGCTGAGACTATGAGGAGTCTCATGGTTTAATTGCAAATATGCAAGGCTGACAATGAAAGAATGATGAAAGAACAAGAAAGGCAAATTGAAATTAATGCAGTTTTACTACAGGGCTTATCCGACCTACAGCGACAAATGCAGCATGAACCCGAGATGCAGAAACATGGTCATATCAGTGGCCATACTGAGAGGAGCACCTCAAGGAAGGTCCACCCCAGAGGTAAAGGATCAGTGCCAGATGATTTATCTGAGAAGGAAGCTGGCGATTCAGAAGGCTCTTCCAGCAGCAGGACCAGTTCCTATTCTCGAAGAAAATAGAAGAAGAAAAAGACTTCCAAGGGTCATAAATTTGAGGAATTCAGAAAGGCCAAACCTCCCTCCTTCGATAGTGAGATAAATAAGGGGGAGGAAGCTGAGGCCTGACTACTTGGACTGAAGAAATATTTCAGATTCCATGATTTTTCAGAGAATTTGAAGGCCCGAGTGGCCACTTTCAATCTGAAAAGAAAGGCTTCCATCTGGTGGGAAGATATTAAGAATATGAAAGGGGTCCGCAAGGAGGACCTGTCTTGGAAACAGTTTGAAAATTACTTCCAGAAGAAGTATTTGTCGGAAAGATATTTTGACGAGAAGGCTAAAGAGTTTTATGAACTCAAACTGGGGCAACTCACTATAGAGGAATATGTCAACAAATTCCTCGAATTATTGAGGTATGTACCCTACATCAAAGCAGAGAAGGCAAAGGTGCAACGCTTCATCAGTGGGCTACCCAAGGAATACCAGAACTGAGTTGAATTTGGCGAGCCAAAGACCTTAGAAGACACTATTCGAAAGGAAACATATTGTCATGAACAATATGTACATCGGGCAGAGTCTCATGGAGACTGGAAACAGAAGAGTGGGTCAATATTTTAGAAAAAGGGGATCAAATCCTCAGGATTTAAGAAATACAAGAAGAACCCCATAATGAACTTTCCAACCCGGAGTGTACTCCAGTAGAATTTTCCCTCGTCGGATGGAAATAAAACTTCTGGAACTATACCAGTGAAGACTAACAACCCAAAGAGAGAACCTCTGAAATGTTGGGGTTGCAGAGATGAGCATCTCCTGAGAGACTGTCCACACCGACAACAGAACAGTCAGAAAGTTTATAACATTCATAAATATACCATAGTCAATGATGTGGCAAGGAGTGTGTCACAGATTTATGCAACCTTGGATAATAACCAAGCTGACCACCAAGCTTCAGTGGTGGAAATAGAAGGTATGATTTTCAACCATCTAGTGTCTGTTTTGATTGACACTGGTTCAAATTTGAGTTATATATCCCCTAGAACTGTTGATAAGTGTAAGCTACAGCCACAAAAACAAACCAAGCCATGGTTGGTACAGTTATCCATTGGCACCAAAAGAAGGGTAGTAGAGGTCATACCAGCCTGCCAATTAATGTTGGGTGAATTCCCCACCCAAGAAACCCTTAACATATTACCCCTGGGATCATATGATCTATTGATTGGTATGGACTGGTTGGCCACCCATAAAGCCAGACTGGACTGTTACCATAAAACCTTAGAATGTGTGAGAAAAGAAGGAAAAAGGATAACCCTTCAAGGGATCCGAAAACCTATCTCGGTGAGGCAAATATCAGCCCTGCAAATGAGAAAGTATTGTCGAAAAGGATGTCCCCTATATGCAATATAGGTGTTGAAAACAATCGAAGGTGATAAACCAAGCCTTGATGATCACCCTATCTTGAGAGAATATAGAGATGTGTTTCCAAAAGAGGTACCGGGTCTACCTCCAAGAAGAGACATTGACTTCTCGATAGAGCTCGCACCAGGAGCAATGTCGGTGTCTAAGACACCCTACCGGATGAGCACACCTGAGTTAGTTGAACTCAAATTGTAATTGAAAGAGATAATGGATAAGGGTTATATTCGACCCAGCGTGTCCCCATGGGGAGCACCAATCTTGTTTGTGAAAAAGAAGGATGGCACCCTTAGACTGTGTATATATTATAGACAACTCAACAAAGTAACCATAAAGAACAAGTACCCCTTGCCCAGGATCGATGATCTATTCAATCAGTTGGGAGGTGCGTCTATTTTCTCAAATATTGACTTGAGGTCGGGATACCATCAAGTCCGAATCAAGGGTGAAGACATCCATAAAACCACTTTCTGGACATGGTATGGTCACTATGAATTTGTGGTAGTGCCATTTGGGTTAACCAATGCCCCTGCCACTTTCATGTGCTTAATGAACAATGTACTCAATAAATTTTTAGATACATTTGTACTAATTTTTATTGATGGCATATTAATCTACTCTAAGAATAGAGAAGAACATGAAGAGCATCTTAGACTTGTGTTGCAAGTGCTAAGAGAGCATCAACTCTATGCTAAATTCAACAAATGTGACTTATTTCAGAAGCAAATAGATTACTTGGGACATGTTCTGTCCGAGGAAGGGGTAGCAGTAGATCCTGACAAGATCAGGTCTATCATGGATTGGCCTACCCCAAAGGATGTCTCAGACATCAGATCCTTTATGGGATTAGCGGGATACTATAGGAGATTTATAAAAGGATTCTCCAAGATTGGTTGTCCAATCACTGCCCTCCAGAAGAAGGGGACAAAATTCCTGTGGACACAGCAATGTGAAGAAATATTTCAAACCCTGAAACATCTACTGACCCATGCACCCATGTTGAAAATCGCTGACCCAGAAGCTGACTTCCTTGTGTGCATAGATGCCTGTAAGGAAGGGATCGGATGAGTCCTTATACAGAAAGAAAGTGTGATTTTCTATGAATCCCGAAAATTGAATGAACATGAAGTCAACTATGTATCTCATGATCTAGAACTGGCTGCCATAGTGCATGCCTTGAAAATGTGGAGGCATTACCTCTTGGGAAGAAAATTTGTACTTATGACAGATCACTGTGGATTGCGGTATTTGTTTGACCAACCAAAGCTCAATGCTAGACAAGCTAGATGGATGGCCCTCCTTAGCGAATTTGATTTTGAAATCAAACACATTAAAGGGAAGTAAAATAGGGTGGTCGATGCCCTTAGTAGAAGCATGAAAACAATTCACCTGGCAGCGGTGAGTACCTGCGAGATAGATGTCAAGAACAAAGTCAAAAATGCACAAGAAACATATCTCTTCGTTCAGACTGTGACCCTGTACCTACAAAAAGGACACTCTGGAGTAAAATATGAAGGCTACCAGATGACTGAAGGAGGTCTGATCGCTTACACAGATAGACTGTACATTCCAAATTGTGATGACTTGAAGAGGTTCATTATGGATGAACTACATAAAAGACCATATACTGGTCACCCAGGACACCAGAAAATGATCACTGCCACTCGGAAACAATTTTATTGGCCTGGATTCAAGAAAGACATAGCCAAATATTTGGCCCAATGCATAGAGTGCCAATAGGTTAAAGTAGAACATCGACACCCAACAGGACTATTACACCCTTTACCCATCCCATAATGGAAATGGGAAACCATCTCCATGGATTTTATCACTGGATTTCCAACTTCGACCAAACAGAATGATGCCATTATGGTAGTGGTGGATAAACTGAGAAAGTCTTCTCATTTCATCCCCATCAAATCAACCTGCAAGGCAATAGATATCGCCCAGGTATTCATGAAAGAGGTATTCAGACTACACGGTATGTCGATAGAGATAGTGTCTGACAAAGACACAAAATTTACTTCCAATTTTTGGAAATCACTAATGGCTGGTTTGGAGACAAAATTGTTGTTGATCACCACCTATCACCCTCAAACCGACGGACAGATAGAAAGAGTGAATCAAATATTAGAGGATATGTTAAGGATGCATGTAATGCATCAACCCAGGAAATGGGAAGACTACCTTCCATTGGTAGAATTATCCTACAACAACGACTACCAAGCATCCTTAAAGATGAGTCCCTTTGAGGTCCTCTATGGTAGACTGTGTAATACTCCAGTCAGCTAGAGTAATCCTGTAAATAGGATTTCTTTTGGACCCGACATGTTCAAAGAAATGGAACAACAAGTGACTCAGATAAAATAAAATCTGAAGGTTGCTCAGAAACGACAGAAAATTTATGCTGATCAAAAGAGAACTCCAAGAGAGTTCAAAATGGGATACCATGTATATCTCAGAATTAAGCCCAGAAGGAGTTCCTTGAAAATGGGAGCTTGTGCCAAGTTGGCACCCCAGTATTGTGGACCCTTTGAGGTTTTAGATAGAGTGGTACCTTTAGCCTATCGGCTAGCACTTCCTCCCACAGTAAAAGCACATAATGTTTTCCATGTTTCATTATTGAAGAAATATGTACATGATGCTAATCATATAATTGACTAGTCTATGATCCAGGTGGAATCAGAGGGAGAATTTCTACCAGAACCCCAATGGATATTGGACCGAAAGGAAACCCTGCTCCAGAACCGAACCATTGCACAGGTAAAGGTGCAGTGGAGACATTTTGGCTCAGATGAGGCTACATGGGAAATGGAGGATGCCATGAGACAGGCATATTCGATTTTGTTTACTTCTATACATACAATTCATGTTAAAAGATAAGAACATCGAGGAAAATGTTCCTTTAATGGGGAGGGAATTGTAACACCCTGTTTCCCCCAGTTTGTAAAAATAACTGGACTGGCCAGAACTGTGGAAAACTCATGAATGTGAATATGTGATGTGAATGGACCTTGTGGAAAAGGTCAATGAATGTGAATAACATTATGAATTTATATTGCAGGACTGCTGAGAGGGGATGTGATAAAAAATATACCACGATGGCATTGGAAGGCACCTGGAAAGGTGGCCTTAACTTCCACTGAGAATTAATACCGTATTTGGACTTCACTGGCCCGGAGAACCAAAAGCGGCTCGCTGGCCCCGAATTAAATGTCTCACCAGCTGGTAGGGAGATGGCTCCTTAAGAATTAATGAGGGATGGGGAGGTGAACCGCCCATCTGTAGAGCCATCATAACTGACCAGTGTGAGGGAAATCACGCCACACGCAACCTCGCAAGAGAATAAGATGTGGGGGAGAAGCGATTGGGGGGAAAACACGAGGGGAGGAAGAGAACTCTAGTGATATGTAGAGTGAGTGATAGTAGAGAGGAAGGAGATTAACCTTCACTCCTGGTCACTGGTAAACAGAGACATAGTCTCATAGCATCGTGGTCTCATCTTGGGGGTGGCTAGTGGTAAATCCACGGGGAGTCGCTGAGCCTATGGTTGGGTGGAAACGAGTACCCCTCTCAGAAGTTGCGTAACCCCTAGTGTTATTTCTGATAAGTTTTTTGGCTCTGGCATCTTGAAATATATATTTATTATGACATTTATGTTTATAAGCTGTGAAATGGTGAATGATTTCAGAGTAAGAATGTCTGTATGATGTTTCGATCAGTACTGGTAGATGCATGTTTATAATGGAAAGAATACGTATGACTTATGTCTTCATAAATTGCTATTTATATGCATACTGAGCTAATTCAGAATGTGTGTCTGATTCATGGGAGAAAGGTACCCTTATCTTCCTCAGATAGTACCCTGGGTAAAAACCTCCCCATAGAGATACCCTCCTTGAAAATCCCATCAAGAACCGGGAAAGAGAATGTGAAGGCGCAAGGCCTTAGTAACCCTACATGAGGAGGAACGATCCTCTTGAAAACTCGAGATGGCAACATAAGGATGAAGTATCGAATCGACGGACGAGATCCCGTTGGGATATCTGTGGTCACTCACGACCGTTAGATCAGAAGAAGAAGATGGAGTGTTAAATGCCTTACCCCTTTGTTTTTCTGTGTCTTCGTGGGTAGCGAAGAAATCGGGACCGTATATCCCCAAGGTCCATGAGAACATTTGGACCATTGATTTTTCCATGTCTAAGAAGTCATGGGAGAATGCACAAGTTAGGAACCAATTTGAGCCATCAGATCTCGGTTGGAAAACCCAAAAACCATTGGATCTGTTAGGATTTACCCAAGGGTTAAACCCCCAGTGGATAGGGGTGAAATCCCTGGGATAGATCTGAACCATCCAAATAACAGAGGCCACGTGTCATGAGCTTACCCATTTCGGGAAATCGAGAATCGTAAACTTGGGAGTCTTGATGATGAGAGTTCAGGACTTTCCATGGTGAAAACCCCGAAATATATTTGGTTCATCCGATTTAAGGAGGCCCTGTGTCATGAGATTACTCATTTCGAAAAATTAGGAATCGTGAACTCGGGAGTCCTGGTGATGAGAGTTCAAGACTTTCCATGGTGAAAACCCCGAAATAGATTTGGGTCGTTCGATTTAAGGAGGCCACATGTCATGAGATTACCCATTTTGGGAAATCGAGAATCATGGGATCAGGAGTCCTGGTGATGAGAGATTGGGACTTTCCATGGTGGAAATCTCGGGACATATCTGGACCATCCAATTTACGGAGGCTATGTGTCGAGAGATTAACCGCATCGGGAAACTGGGGATCAAGAATTTGGGAGTCCCGTGATCGAGAGTTCGGACTCTCATGATGATAAATCCCTATGAATGGATGAGATTATTTCAGAGGATCTCAGGGTCTATAACGATCATCATATGAGAGGAAGAGACGTCAAATTTAAGCCAGGGCACGAATACACCGTAGGGTAAGTGGCGAGAAGAACTGAATGGCCAAAGTCCACCCGCTCAGATCTATGGCTGAGGCTTCATTCCGAAGCCCCCTTGTCATTCTGCCTTTAATGGTGGGGGGTTCTGGAATCGGATGTGCAACTCTCGAATGATTGAGATTAATTCACCTTTATCAAAGGTGCTCAGGAAAATTCTGGACCCCCCTTGCCATTCTTCCTTTAATGGGGGGGGGGGGGGGGNAGTGGGGGCCCCTCCTGTCCTATCGACTACCATGTCACATTTCCCCCTCTGCCACTTGTACTCCACTTAACCATGCAACGGGGCCTGTTCTCATTGGTTGGTTGCTAACCCTGTAGGGATTCGTCCCTATTGGCCAGTCACTAGCCCTGTTGGGGTTCGACGGTTGCAATGTCGAACGATTCGACATTCCTGTAGCGTTGAGGAGCGAAATACAAAGAGGCGCCCTGATTATTTGACCTGTGATCATAGCCCATGATCACATGAGAGAGAGAGAGAGAGAGAGAGAAAGAGATAGCTTGCGCTAGACCTCCGTAGGTAATTCGGGGGATTGGTGCGCGGCTAGAAACAACACATTTATGAGAGTGGTTGGCCTCCCACCCACTTCTAGTTCAACTTCCAAGTTGATTTGACACTCAAATCTGGACTGGATTCGACTGGATGGCTGGTCAAAGACCTAGAAATGCCCTAATTAGCCTCTTTACACACTACAAACTAGTTGAACAATAGCTCAAATGAATGCTATAAAAAGGCCATGGATACACTTCATTTTTCAAGGAATTTCATAGCAAAGTTATGCTACCACTATTCTCTTGAGGACTCTTCTATCCTTGCCAAGAGTATACTTGCATCATTGCTTTGGGGCAATCCATATCACCCCTTGAGTGGATTAGCAAAGAATTCTTTCACCATTTTCATTTTCCTTTTCAAAGTTGTAAGAAGAGCTTACATGTGGGGGTCCAAGAGCCCTCCTTTGGAGGAAGAAGGGACTCATAGTCCCCTTGCTTCTCGGTGTTTTCTTTCACTAATATCATCCTTATCATTGGTGACATGGGTCTCATTGTTTCTTTTGTCCTTATGTCCCTATGTATATAAATTTAGTTGTTGTTTTATTTCTTAGTTTAATTCTTAGTTGTTGTTTTATATTTCTTTTTCTAACCCTTTTCCTTGCAGATGTCCTACTCACCAAACCCAACTGAGCCTGCAAGCACCTCTATTTTGCTCACTAAGGTGACGAAAGAGGTGCAACACACTCCAAGACTTATTCAATCCAATCCTTGCATTTGATATGCACACCTTGCATATGAGTGTCAGAAGAGAAAAAATTGAAACTCATCGAGTTTTGACATGAACTCATACAGTCAATCTCTCGAACAATCTTACATGAGCGAAATGAAGTAAATCACATACATAGAATATAACGCCCATTCATCCATACATCAAATGAACATAGTCCAAGGATTTGGGACAATTCTATCTGTTTTATTCCTTTATGAAAAAAAATTACATGATGTTTCTTCTACTCTATTCTATTGATCCCTCTGATCTATTACAATACTCATACATTGTGATCTATTACAATGCAACAATAAACTATCTACGGATCGACTCCACGATCTCTCTCGTCCTGTCTACAACATATCCTATCAAACTCTTAGCGCTTACCTTCTATGTCCTATTAAAATAAATAATAGTTATTTCCAGAAAAGAGTCAACACTCAATATCTGCAATCCATTACAGTACTTCAGGACTTTACAACCAAGTTACATTTTTAAAATGATTTTTACAAAATATCTCAACAACCCAATTTAATTCTGAGTTAATTTGTGATTTGAAACTCTGTCATTGCTGAGATGTCGTTCCTTTGCCTCCACACTTGCGTTTTGACTTTGAAGGTGATGCTCCTACATCAAAAACCATAAAGGTGGAAGATATTTGTTGATGACACTAATGTACTATGGCCCCATGGGAAAGATGAATTACAAAATTTCTTTCAATAACTAAATAGCATTTTAGAAGAAATAAAATTCACTATGGAACTTGAAGAAAACAATAGTATCCCCTTTCTAGACATTCTAATCAATTGAAAAAGCGATGGGAATTTAGGACATGCGGTCTATAGAAAAAATACCCACACAAAAAACTATCTCCACGCAAACTCCCATCACCACCCCAACTAGAAACTAGGTGTCCTAAAAACTTTATCCACAAGAGCCATAAGAATTTTTGATGAAACACACCTAGAAAAAGAAAAATATCACCTCTCCAATGTCTTTAAAAACATAGGTTATAAACATAAATATGTTACAAACAAAATAAATAAATTTGTAGCAAAAACTAGCAAAAACCCTAACTCCCTAGAAAACCAGAACCCCAATAGAAATGCCTACTTACCTTACATCCAAGGAGTAACCGATAATATTGTGAAAGTCATTAGCAAAAAAGAGATCAAGACCTCCTTCAAACCACATGAAACCATCAAACAAAGTATGAGATCCGTTAAAGAAAAACTTGACCCTCATAAAGGCAAAGGAATTTACGAAATAGAATGTTGCTGCAGGTAATGCTACATCAGTGAAACTGGTCGTTCCTTCTAGATTAGGATTAAATAACATGCAACTGACATAAATAATGAATGCATTCGCAACTCTGCCTTGGCAGAACACTCCCTTAAAACAAAAAACCATGTTTTCCTAGAAGACACCAAAATTTTAGCTAAAGAAGAACACCTCTTTAAACAACTTATTAGAGAAGAAATTGAAATCCACAAACATCTAGAAAACCTAAACAGAGACAAAGTCCTAGAATTAAATGATAATTGGTTCCCCTTGATCCATAAAAATAAGAAAAACAACAGATAAAGTAACTCTCAAACGAACCTTCCCTTAAAATTAACATTATTTAATATAAAACTTGATTACCTAATTAACACCATTAATACAAAATTCTAATATTAATCTATTATTAGCGCCAACAAAACCTTAAACACTAATCTAACCCCATACAACTTGATCTATTGAAAACTTAATACTTACTTATAACCTATAAAACCACTAGTAACCTTTCTTCATTTTAATTAACATAAACCTTATTATCTAAAGAACACCACTAATAACAATTTAATATTAATTTATTATTTTACTTACCTTATTAATAAAACCAACATAATCAACAAACAAACCCCGACCTAAAAACACTAAATTAATTCTAATACAATTTTAACTATATAAAAAAACTTAACTTTACCTTTAACCTAGAAAACTATTTTCATCAATAAACCTAAAATAACATCATCACCTTCAATTAAATAATTACCAATTTTTAATTAATTTTTTTTTATAAAATCTTCAATTAATTTATAAGAAAACCCCTAAATAAACCTTCAATTAATTGACTACCAATATTTAATTAAAATTATTACCTATATTTAAATTAATAATTACCAATTTTTCCATACTTACTCACACACCTTCAATTAATTGATTACCAACATTTAATTAAAAAAATTTAATAATTTTGTTTTTTAAAGAGTTGTTACAAAAAACCCTAAATAAACCTAATCTGAGATCCTCACCAAAAAACTCCAGCCGACACATAATTCTCCCTGCACCCTTAGTATTTATAATCAATTCTTCTCTCCAATTAAAACCCAGGCTTCTTGTCTTGATAATGAATCCTGATATGGATCTGAAACCTCTACAATCCATTGACAATATTGTGGTCTCTCCAAACACGTCTGAAAACACTCCTCACCAAATAAATCTCATCTATAAGGGTAAGGATATCTGGCTCTAATATCCCTATCAAAGAGATGACCATGTCAACTACCAAATCTAATTTAGGAGAAGGGAGAGATTCCCTCTCGTGCAGGGTTGAACACATAGGGCATGTCATTACATAATTGACCCGCGTTGGGGTAGACATCACTGGAATGTATGGACTCTTCAGGGAAGATGGATGGCTGACCATGAGATGAGGGTCAATGAATTAAATCTGTTCGAACGCTACTATGTTTTCGTTGTGAGGGAAACATATCACTTGAAAGATAGTGGACACAAAATATCTCATAACATAGACATAGTCTCACCCAAGGAGCAGGTTAAAGTCCAAGGGGTTGTGAACTACCATCACATGGAATTAGACTGTTTTTCGTCCCAAAGTAACCGGAAACTGGGGAAGGATCCCTAAAGGTTGACTAAATATTTTGTCAAAGGTCAACAAATTCTAAGTCAGGGGTGCAAGTTGTGGTTAACCAAAAGCTTTCCAAGCATTCACGGATAAGATGCTGACAGAAGAACCTTCATCTATTATAGTGTTAAGAATATTCCTATCACAAACCTATACGGTGATTTGGAAAGGCACTTAAGAAGGAAGACGGGGTTCTGTCAAATGATTCCAATTAATAGAAATAATATGATTGATTGAAGGGGTTTCCATCGGGATGGGCGGAGTACCCCCTTGTCCAGGTGAATCAATATTAATGAGTTAGACCTGAGTGACATCATCACTCTTTGAATGAGGAGTGGGATCGACTGATGATGGAATAAGATCGACCACTTTTGTTGCACTCTTCAAGGGAGGAGTGGGATCGATCAATGATGGAACCAGATCAACAACTTTGGTTACACTCTTCAAGGGAGGAGTGGGATCGATCAATGACAAAACTGGATCGACCACTTTGGCACTCTTTATATGAAGAGTGGGGCTGATATATCTTGATTATTTGGGTTGGTTTTCATTGATGTCAACACTTGAAGAAAGTCTAGTAGTGAATTCTAGTAGCACAAAGGTTTGGGTAATGGACCCAAGTGTTTTTGATGTATAATGTTATGATTTTTAATATATTTTAACGTAAGACTATTATATATGGATAGCACATGTTATTCCATTTCCGGTGGTATGTGGAACATCACATAATTCCTCACGGTTAGAGAGTTATGGCCATGTGAAGTTGGAGAACCCTCACGAGTCATCTAGAAGCCCCAAAAGGTCAAAGTAGTCAAAGTGGTTGCAAAGAAAAATTATTTAAATAATAAAGTGAAGTGATGAGTGTACTATAAGTCAAAGTGGATACAAAAGAAATTATTTAAATAATAAAGTTAATGGAGAAATTACTAAGTGGACAAGTGGTTAGAAGTGGGTTAGACCTAAAATAAGGAAAGTGGTTTAAGATATTTTAGAAGGTAAATAATAAAGTGAAGAGATGAGTGTACTATAAGTCAAAGCGGATACAAAATAAATTGTTTAAATAATAAAATTAATGGATAAATTACTAAGCGGACAAGTGGTTAGAAGTGGGTTATCCATAAAATAAGGAAAGTGGTTTAAGATGGTTAGAAGGTAACCCCTTGAGGAAGCTGCATAAAAGTATACATAAGAGGAAAGGGTCTCTCATTTAATAACACTTGATAACATTGAATATATACAAGTGAATGAGGTAACCAAAGGATATCTAAGCTGAATTTTAGATGGAATGTGAAGTAAAGAAGGCCTAAATTCAAGGGAGGATAAATTATTTTGATGATGCTTTCTAAGGTAGGTTATTTACAGGTCATCTTACCATTTTCACAATAATGTTTTTTATAGAATGATTCATACCTCAAAATATGGAGGTCGTTGAGGAAAAATACCCAAGTATCTTTGATAAAAAATTCATCTTGTGGTTCGTTGTATTTTTGGAGTTACACTCTGTGGAAAATAGGGTTTGTGGCTAGTCCTGAAACTAGTCTAAAATACATGTTTCGGGTAAAAATATCATAAATTATTTATAACAGATCCAAATTTAGTAGGACAAAATGTATTGGTTAGAGTACAACCTTTAGTATTCTGTTTACCATTTTCATATCCATTCAATATATATTTTGTGTGGGACACGCTCTACAAGTTCGCTCTCTAGAATAAGCCAAAAATCAACAAGGTATGTCATTTTTGCTAGAACTTGTTTTATGAGAGGTTCCAAGTAATGAAACCTAGAGGAATTGCATAAAAGACATTGAAGAATATTGATCCGGATTATTTTCGGCACGAAATGAGAGCGGAGATATAACATAGAAATATTCAGAGATATTGCAAGAGAGACAACAATATAACAGAGATTTAGCGGAAATAACAAGAGTCACAGATATACAGTAATACACGATTTCTAT
>ML779202.1:757275-775230 GCA_009831015.1 Picea engelmannii | reverse complement strand
CCCAAAAAACGTCGTTTAAGGCCTCAAAATGGCCCCGGAAGTTAAAAACTGCTAAAAATAGTAAATTACCAAAATTGCCAGAAACATGTTTTGGGCCAGTTGGAGAAGGTGGGTGGCCACCGATATCCACCTGGATCAAATATTTTGTACTATTTTCAAATCTTTATTCATTAAAGATACATAGTTATGATTATTTCAAGTTAGGGTTGTTGAATAATCCAAAACTAGTCATGTGAGACTAAAGTAAAGTTTGATGAAAATGATAGTCTCTTGCTGTTAAAGCTAAGGAAGGGTTGCAGGTATGTGATCATATACATTAGGTCTATTGCAGAGTTACAAATCAGATTTGGATGAGGAAATTGATGAGGGATTTTGGTTGAGGTACAAGTTGGGTACATGGTTGAGACAAGTAGTTGATGAGTTGGCACATACATGAGGTGTATAGTCGATGATGTTGGTAGATATTGATGAGTCATATTTTATGTGTATTTGATGCATGATTGTTGCATATTTGGTGCATGGTTGATGCACTTGTTGATGGTACATGTTGAGGTATAGGTTGGTGCATGGTTAATGCACTTGTTTATGGTACAGGTTGATTACAAGTTGTTTGGTACAGGTTGTTACAGGTTGTTTGGTGCAGGTTGATTGGTATAGGTTTATAGAAGTATATCTCATAGTGATAGTGTGATAGTGGTATCAGATCAAGTTCCTTCAGGAAACAACCACTGGAAGGAGATCATGGATTATTCTAAGAATGGAGTACCACTATTTAATGGTCATAATGGTTTAAAATATGATCTATGGAGTGGAAGGATGAAAGTATTTTTATAGGCACTGGGTATTATATTTGGCTATCATTCCTTACAGGATATGATAGTTCAAAAAGGGAAAAGACCACAGCCAAGAAGGAATTAAAGAAGAATAAAAGAATAACAATGGATTTCATTTGGGAAGGATTACCTAATCCAATAAGAGAAAAGGTTGGTGAATGTTCATCAGCCAAAGAAATTTGGGATAAGTTAAATGATATATATTCTTCACCCATAACAGATTCAGAAAATGCCAAAGAACATGCAGGTATAGATCAAGAAGAAATATGTTCACCATGTCAAACAGATTTATAATATGAAGAGTACATAATCAACAGAGGTATGCTGTTTTTATTTAATTGTGAAAAGCACAGACATATTGAAATATAATTTCATGAAGGAAATGAGACAGAAAAACTAATTGAAAAAGGAGACAATTATGAAGAAGAATTGATCAGTTCTTTAGATGAACTAAGAAAAGAAAGAGAAGAAAACAAGTCACTCAAGAAAGAATTGATGAAACAAAAGGAAAGTCCTTGTTATATTTTTAGCTTGGGAGGTACTCTGCATGTTTTGTCATGTATGTGGATGTTACCTTATGTTTACACTGGCAGGCACTTAACTTTGTAATAGGTGTTTATAAAGTTGTTTTAAGTGGTTATTTTATTAAAGTGCACCTTATTGGCATAGGGGAAAACCCAGGGTTCAATGCTACAACAATGCACCAACAAAACCCTAACTACCAGCCCTTTCGGCAACACTTGCGAAGCATATGAAGTCTCACCCGAGGTAGAGGCAGGGGGGTTGCGGGACTCAAGTGTCTAAAACCTAGTTGGGACACAGAACTGTGATCACAATGCTTTAACAGAGCACTTAGTAGTTAAAATTCCTTATAATTTAACCCTTATTCACATTGCAGGTAAAACCCTAATTTGAGAACAACACAGTATTCAACAAGATCTAACACATCCAAGCACTTAGCACATAGAAATAGATCAGCTCTAGCATTCATTCACATTACTAAGATATTATATATTATGCATCTAACATACATAAAGATGACAACACTATGCATAAATCACATCAATTACACAAAGAAACCATAACACAGGATATACGTGGTTCACCCCCAGCGTGGGGCTACGTCCACCAACTCTTTGTCTTATTTATTATCTTTTGTCAATATCCTTACATGCATAGAGCCTCAAAACCAAATCTGCATAGGAAAGGAGATATGCACACACTTTGCCAGATCCTCCTTCCCCATGCTTGGCATAGCACAAAGCCTTTCTTACAATCACTTGCACTTAGCCCTACAACTTATCTGTTGTAGGAGCATCGTGGAAAGCGCATAGAGGAGGGAACATTCAACACACGTGAGTTCTTCCAGAACTTCAATGTGGGCGGCTAAAACAGATTTCAGGATCCGCCTCCACTTAGTGCTAGAATTCACTTTTTGAGGCACGCTTGAACCGATGTTGAATTTTACCCTGTGATGCAAGTTTTTGAAATTGTAAATAGAGCAGGAGTTTCCACTTCGGCTTTGGAATGTGACTAGACTTAGATAGTGTAGGATGAATTTTAGATTAGGCAAGTAGCCATGGGAAACCCTAGAACCATCTTTGAGTTATGTATAAGTTTACACACCCAATAAGAGGGGGGGGGGATACAGAGAAATTGATCTGTGACAGAACTGCGGGTGAGCAGAGAAAATCTCATTTTTTGGAGCTACTGTAGTTTGTATGAAATCTTTATCCATTGGTAACTTATGTATAGAATAGAATGGAAAATTGATCCAAATGTGTTGTGCTTGGACTGTGTGTAATTTCCTGTTATTTTCTGTTTTATAAACAAGTGAATGGAACTGTGAGATTTTGTTAGTTTCAATTGTTTCTCTTCATTTAGAGCTCTGCAAGGTATGCATCGAGCTAGGGAGGAATGATGTGGAGTTTTTTTTCTCTTCACTGGGAAATCTACAAGGTGTGCATCGAGCCAGAGAGAAAACATCGTGAACCTGAGTTATATAAATCCCTCAGACGCAAGGGGTGTGCAAGAGATAGAAGTCTGAACCAGATAAAGCTCAAGAGGGATAACACTTCAGAAGGTGTTGTCGAGACTAGGAACTCATTCCCTGGAAGGAGAGAAGATTGAGCCTCTGCAGACTTAGAAAATCTTCTAAGTCAGAGTCGAGTAAAAACTCAGGAGGGAGAACTCCCTTGAGCGTTGGATGGCTGTGGGGATTCCTGTGGATCATCCAATTGGAAGGAGGAGCACGGACTTTAAAACTGCGTAGATCCAAGTGAGGGGAGTTCAAAGATCTGAACGGATGGTGGAGAGTCCTCAAGGAGGAACACCGAAACACCGCAAACCATTGGATAAAGTGGAGTTGCAAGGAGGTTAGCGGTGGGGGCTACTTGACATCCAAAATCTTAGGAGGAACAATGACCATCGATCTCGGATAGATCTAGACCATTGGTTCAGTTCCTATCACCAACCAGAGGGATAGAGGCCTTGTCTTTCAAGATCCTGAGTCATGAGATCACGAGATAGCAAGGGTTATCCATTTCATGAACTCGGACATCTCAAGCTGGGAGGTAGTGTTCGTGGTACTTCAAAATCCCGAGTCACGAGATCGTGAGATAACGAGGGTTGTCCGT
The DNA here is from genome assembly GCA_009831015.1 of Picea engelmannii. NCBI lineage: Eukaryota > Viridiplantae > Streptophyta > Pinopsida > Pinales > Pinaceae > Picea > Picea engelmannii. The sequence goes on along the minus strand of ML779202.1, from coordinate 771,761 downwards.
TTCGCAAACTAGGATGTCGTGAACCGGAAAGTGGAGTTCCTTATTTTTCAAACCTCTAAGTCATGAGATGGTGATTTGATCTAAACTGTCGATAATAGGTGGATCTAGACCATTGGTCCACATTGTGATCTCGGGTCTTGCGAGATGGAAGGACGGAGGTCTTGGTTTTCAAACCTATGAATCACAAAATCATGAATTGATCTGGACCGTTGACTACAGGTGGATCTAGACCGTTGATCCACATCATGATCTCGAGTCTTACAAGTTGGAAGGATAGAGGGATTGACTTATAGAACCCCAAATTGCGAGATAGCGAGGTTGGGCCATTTCACGAACTCAGGTATCACGAGTTGGGAGGGTAGAGTTCTTATGTTGCAAACCTCTGAGTCGCAAGATCATGAAATAGTGAAAGGAAGGAAGGATAAGGGCACAATCACAACCCTTGGTCTTGCACGGTGGGAGCTCATGCTTGGTGCTTGGAAAAATCCAGTTGAGCATTTGTGGAGGGGACCTGTGTGTTCATTTCAAAGGGCTCCAGTTGGAACCGGAAGAGCCATTTTGGCTCTCAAACTAAAATATCCTGACCGGGAGATCGCCCAACCCTAAGGAGGGATAGGGGGTCTTCATCAGGTGGTATCAAAACACATTTTTTGTCTATAGATTTCAGGTGAAGGAGGAAAAGAAGGATACAGAGAACTCAAAGCCATACTCTATGTGTGATAGATAGTCAACATAATGCCACCAAGAAGACAAGAGTGGCCTTTAGCCAACCGTGCTGTAGAAAGGGAGATGCGAGAGTTTCATGCCCGAATGGAAGTAATGGAGGCAACACAGAGAAGAGAACCTAACATTGGGGATGTTAGTGATGCGAAAAGTGAAGAGGTTGGGGTTGAAGAACCTACAGGAGAGGATGTTGTAGAAGAACGTTTGTTGAGAGCAGTTGCCAGATTGGGAGGTAGAGCTAAGATAGAGGTCCCCATGTATGACGGAAATATAGATGTTGAAGAACTGTTGGACTGGATAAGGTCCATGGACAAACATTTTGACTATGAAGATGTTGATGAGGAGAAGAAGGTGAATCAGGCAGTCAACAGGTTAAAGGGCATGCAACATTGTGGTGGGACAAACTGCAGGCTGAGAGGAGAAGCAAAGGAAAACATAGGATAAAGAGTTGGGACATGATGGTAGCCAAACTAAAGGCTAAGTTCATACCCAAGGACTACTATATCAACCTGTTCAGGAAGCTACAGAACCTAATATAGAAAGGGATGATAGTCAAGGAGTACACCGAGGAGTTCTACAGGCTGAACATCAGAACTGGACAAAGGGAGGGAGATGAAAAAAAAATTTCCAGGTATGTAAATGGCTTGAAATATGAAGTCCAGGACGAGTTGAGCATGATGTCAGTGAGGACTGTGGAAGATGCTTATCAGTTTGCGTTGAAGGCAGAGAAGAAGCTGGCCAGGAAACAAAACCAATGAGGAAGAGGAAAAATCTTGGTCCCAAGCAAAAGCAAGGGATTTAACTGTGACAGAGCACATCAGTCTAAGGAAGAAGCTGAGAAACCACACAATCACTCAGAATGAGGAGGAAGTTCATGAGAAAGATAGAATGGTGGAAGAAGCTCTTCTAGAGGAAAAGGCAGAGGAGGAGTAAGGTGCTATAACTGTGGAAAGATAGGGCACATGTCTTGGGAATGTCCTGAGAAGAAGACAGAAGGAGGAGAAGCTCATATCTTAGAAGCACAATGAAGGGATTTTGAAGAAGAAGGGGCAGAGGATGGAGAATCCCTGATGTTGAGAAAAGTTCTCTTAAAACCAGAGGCAGAAATTGAGAAGCCAGTGTAGAGAAATCATCTCTTCAGGACAGCTTGCAAGATTAAGGATAAAGTATGCAAGGTGATCATTAACAGTGGGAGCACTGACAATCTAGTGTCCACAGAGATGGTGGAGAAATTGGAGCTGAAGAACATTTCACATCCAAGGCCATACAAAGTCTCATGGCCGAAAAAAGGACACCAGGTAATGATTACTAAACAATGCCTAGTTGAAATTAAAATAGGAGGATATAAAGATGAAATCACATGTGATGTAATTCCCATGGATGTATGCCACATTTTGTTGGGAATACCATGGCAGTATGACATAAATGTCATTCACAATGGAAGGAAGAATACATACACATTGGCGAAGAATGGTAGAACGCATATGTTGTTGTCGATGGAGGAGAAGAAAGTGAAAGAGGAAGAAATCACAAGCATACTTCTCATAAGTGGGAAGGAACCCTTGAAGGAAGCCAAGGAAGAGAAAGAGATGTAGCTCGTTGTGGTGAGGAATCCCAGAGTCATCCTTATGAGTACATCAATGGATTATTTTCCTAAAGAAGTTCAGGAGCTGCTGGATAATTTTTTTGATATAGTGGTGGATGAGCTGCCAAACTCATTGCCATCATCAGGAGTATCAATCATCATATTGACTTGATACCAGGAGCAAGCCTGCCAAACAAGGCAGCATACATATTAACACCTCGATAAAATGAGGAGGTGAAGAACCAAGTCCAAGAATTTCTAGATAAGGGTTTAGTCAAAGAAAGTTTGAGCCCATGAGAAGTACCAACTATGTTAAGCCCAAAGAAAGATGGAGGATGGAGAATGTGCACAGACTCGAGATCCATCAACAAGATCACCATCAGGTACAAATTTCCTTTACCAAGAATGGATGATTTAATTAATTGCTTAAGTGGAGCAAATTTCTTTTCTAAGATAGATCTGAAAAGTGGATATCACTAGATTAGGATGAGAGAAGGTGATGAATGGAAAACAACCTTTAAGACAAATGAAGGCCTGTATGAATGGTTGGTTATTCCATTTGGATTAACAAATGCCCCGAGCACTTTTATGAGGCTGATGAATGAAATTATGAAAGATTTCATTGGCAAGTTTGTATTTGTATATTTGGACGATATACTAATCTTTAGCAGGACTAAAGAGGAGCATTTGAGGCACCTAACGCTAGTAATGAAAAGGCTACAACCAGAGAAGTTGTTGATCAATTTGAAGAAATCCTCTTTTATGAAGACATAACTCATTTATTTGGGTTTCATGATCTCTTTGAATGAACTGAAGATGGATCCAGAGAAGGTGAAAGAAATAAGAGAATGGTCATCACCAAGGAGCATGTTTGAGGTAAGGAGATTTCATGGGTTAGCAAGTTTTTATAGAAAGTTCATTAGAGACTTCAATGGAATTTGTGCACCCATGATGGATATAGTGAAGAAGAGGCACAAGTATTTTAAATGGACAGAGGAGGTCGAAAGGAGCTTCAATATATTAAAGGAGAAGATAACAGAATGACCAATATTGGTCTTGCCGAATTTTGGGAAGACATTTCAGGTGAGATGTGACACAAGTGGAGTTGCAATAGGAGCAGTTCTGAGTCAGGACAATTGACCTTTTGCCCATTTCAGTGAGAAGTTGAATGAGACTAAGAGGAAGTACTCCACATGTGACAAGGAGTTCTATGCCATAATTCAAGCATTGAAGAAATGGAGACATTATCTTGTCTCGCAAGAGTTTGTCTTGTACAGCGATAACCAATATTTACAATTCATAACCTGATGAGAAAAAATGACTTAGAGGCATGCAAAATGGGTTGAATTTATGCAAAATTTTACTTTTTACATAAAACATATTGCTGGGAATGCTAACAAGGTTGTTGATGCATTAAGAAGGAGATGTTTAATTCTACAGAAATTCCAAGTGGAGACCTTGGGGCTTGAACACCTTAAGGACATGTATTGTGATGATGCAGATTTCAAGGAGGCCTGCGAATCATGTACAAGCCCTGTACTGAGATATTGAAGTTAGTGGACATAGTATATGGTTCAAGAAGGATTGTTGTTCAAAGGAAACCAACTGTGCATACCAAGATGCTCAATGAGGGGCAATCTTCTGGATGAGAATCATAGTGGAGGATTGGCTGGAAATTTCAACCACGATAAGACATTTGTACAGTTGAGCAGTTCATACTATTGGCCACGTATGAGAACAGAGGTAATAAAGTTTGTGAACATATGTAGAATATGCCAACATGCAAAGGGGAAAAGACAGAACATTGGATTGTATCAACCATTGCCAATACCAGAGAGGCCTTGGGATGCAATAAGCATGGATTTCATGTTGGGATTGCCAAGAACACCAAAGGGATTCGATTCCATATTTTTGGTGGTATATAGTTTTTCAAAGATGGCACATTTCATCCCATGCCAGAAGACCAGTGATGCAACACATGTTGCAAATCTGTTTTTCAAAGAAGTTGTAAGACTCCACGGTCTACCCAGGAGCATTGTCTCAGACATAGACACAAAATTTGTTGGTCACTTTTGGAGGATGTTGTGGAAGAATATGGGGACATATTTTTCCTTCAGCTCAACTTATCACCCTCAGACAGATGGGCATACTGAGGTGGTAAACAAAAGTTTGAGAAACTTATTGAGAAGTCTAGTTTCTGAACACCATAACCAATGGGATCAATTTATGCCACAAGCATAATTTTCATACAATGACTCACCAAATAGGAGCACTGGGAGGAGCCCATTCCAAATACTCTATGGAATGAAACCTAGGGGAGTGTCTGAGTTAAGAGACTTGGAACAGGGAGAGATCAAAAGCACTAGAGCATAGGATTTTGCTACTGAAATGCAGAGACTCCATAGTCAGGTCAAAGAACAATTATAGAGTTCTAATCAGAAATACAAGCACAGAGCTGATCAACATCACAGGGAACTTCAATTTGAAGTGGGATATTAGGTTTTAGCACATCTCCGGAAGGAAAGGTTCCCTAGGGGAACATATAACAAATTGAAGATGAAGAAGATAGGACCCTATAAGGTCTTGAGGAAATTTGATGCAAACGCCTATGAGATTGAACTGTCAGATGGTGTGGGAATTTCACCCATATTCAACGTTCCAGACCTATACCCTTACAGGAAAGATGACACAGAAGGGCCAGAAGATCAAGGAAGGATTCAGTGAGAGAAACAGATGCCTATAGCAAAAAAGACACAAAAGGAGAAAATTGTTGATCAGAGGATTGGTACGAAGACCAGGAGGAAGACTTATTTTGAGTATCTGGTAAAATGGAAGGGACACCCAATCGAAGATTCCAGTTGGGAAAAAGAAGATGCTATTTAGAAGCAGGGAAAATCAATAGAGGAGCTCATGGACAGGAGTCGATGATTTTTTGTCAAGGGGAGTATGATGCAAGAGCATCATGGAAAGTGCATAGAGGAGGGAACATTCAACACATGTTATTTCTTCTAGAACTTTGACATGGGTGACTAGAAAGGATTTCAGGATCTACCTCCACTCAGTGCCAGAACGCTTGAACCGGTGCCGAATTTTACCCTGTGAAGCAAGTTTTTGAAATTGTAAACAAAGCAGGAGTTTCCACTTCGGCTCTGGAATGCGACTGGACTTAGATAGTGTAGGATGAATTTTAGAGTAGGAAAGTAGCTGAGGGAAACCCTAGAACCATATTTGAGTTATGCAGAATTTTACAAACCCAGTAAGAGGTGGGGGGAATACAGAGAAATCGATTTGTGAGAGAACTGCGGATGAGCAGAGAAAATATCAGTTTTTGGAGCTACTGTAGTTTGTATGAAATATTTATCCATTGGGAACTTATGAATAGAACAAAATGGAAAATTGATCCAAATGTGTTGTTCTTGGACTGTGTGTAGTTTCCTATTATTTTCTGTTTTATAAACAAGTGAATGGAACTGTGAGATTTTGGCAGTTTCAATTGTTTCTCTTCATTTGGAGCTCTACAAGGTGTGCATCGAGCTAGGGAGGAATGCTATCGAATTGCTTTTATCTTCACTAGGAAATCTACAAGGTGTGCATTGAGCCAGAGAGAAAACACTGTGAACCTAAGTTATCAAAATCCCTCAGACGCAAGGGGTGCGCGAGAGATCGAAGTTTGAACCAGATAAAGCTCGGGAGGGATAACACTTTGGAAGGTGTTGTCGAGAACAAGAACTCATTCCCTGGAAGGAGTGAATATTGAGCCTCCACATACTTAGAAAATATTCTAAGTTGGAGTCGAGAAAAAACTCAGGAGGGAGAACACCCTTGAGCATTAGATGGCTGTGGGGATTCTCGCGGATCGTCTGATTGGAAGGAGGAGTGCAGACTTTAATGCTGCATAGATCTAGGTGAGGGGAGTTCAAAGATATGAATGGATGGTGGAGAGGCCTCAAGGAGGAACACCGAAACACCAAAAACCATTGGATAAAGTGGAGCTGCAAGAGATTAGTGATGGGGGCTACTTGACGTCCAAAATCTTAGGAGGAACAACAACCATCGATATTGGATAGATTTGGACCGTTGGTTCAGTTCATGAACTTGGGTATCACAAACTAGAGGGATAGAGGCCTTGTCTTTCAAGATCCCGAGTCATGAGATAGTGAGATAGCGAGGGTTGTCCATTTTGTGAACTCAGACATCGCGAGTTGGGAGGTAGTGTTCGTGGTACCTCAAAATCTCAAGTCGCAATATCATGAGAAAATGAGGGTCATCCGTTTTGCGAACTTGAATGTCGCAAAACGAAAAGTGGAGTTCCTTATTTTTCAAACCTCCAAGTCATGAGATGGAAATTTGATTTGAACCGTTGAGCATAGGCGGATCTGTACCATTGGTCCACATCGTGATATCGGGTCTCATGAGATGGAAGGATGGAGGTCCTGGTTTTCAATCCTTCGAATCGTGAAATCATGATTTGATCCAGACCATTGACTATAGGCAGATCTGGATCGTTGATCCAGATTTTGATCTCGGGTCTCGCAAGTTGGAAGGATAGAGGGATTGACTTCCAGAACCCGAATTGCGAGATAGCGAGGTTAGTCCATTTCGCAAACTCGGGTATCACAAGTTGGTAGGGTGGAGTTTTTGCACTGCAAAGCTCTGAGTCACGAGATCATGAAATAGAAACAGGCAGGAAGGATAAGGGTGTTGTCATAGCCCTTGGTCTTTCATGGTGGGAGCTCACGCTTGGCGCTTGGAAAAAACCAACTGAGAATTTGTGGAGGGAACATGTGTGTTCATTTCGAAGGGTTCCAGTTGGAACCAGAAGAGCCATTTCATCTCCCAAACTAGAAGATCCTGACCGGGAGGTCATATAGCCCTGAGGAGGGATATGGGGTATTCATCATTATTAATACACACTATGCACAGAGCTAACTCAATCACATAGATCCAACCACTTACATCACTTGCACTTATCACAATAAATCACTTAGCACCACATACCTTTTAGGTCTAGAGTGTTTCTTACATCGCCTAGATATCTATTTGTACATTACAAAAGGGCCTAAGCATGGGTAAGACCCATGGGCCAACATCCCATACCCATTACATAAACCCTAAACCCAAAAATCTCACAAAAGGGGGTGAGATCCCATGATCTCCGCTTCACCTGGCACTCCGTCTTTGACCAGCCTGTCGAAGTACCAAAATTGGTCAAACATGAACAGTGTTTCCACAAAACCTGGTTAAGGGCCAACAGACCCCCAACATTCACCTGTGACTCATCCCAAGTCACTCTAGTTTGGGTAACTCTACCTCGAAGGCCTTGATCTTAGCTTGAGCTGCCTCGACCTGCTTCTTCACTAGAGACTCCTTCTCGATGAAATCTTGAATAACTTTCTCAATCATCGGTCCTTACAAGCGTTGTTCTACCATGGTGAATACGTTTTCTACTTGTGCACCTTATCACTCAATATCCTCAAAAAGTGTGCAGGCTTCATCTTGCACTGGTTGGAGCCTCTGGGTTAATTCCATGACTTTACTCTAGATAGCATGGACCTGTTGCTAAACCATGCATTATTCCTTTGACCTTTTCATCCTCTCCACCAGTGATAGTAGATTCAACTGTTCTTGTATTGTTGTTGCGTTTTTCTTTGCCTCCTAGAGTTGTGACTCCAATGTCCTTAGTTCTGGGTCCTTTGTAAGATGCTCATAGGTTTGAAAACTTTGACTACTGAGTTTCTTACATTCCTAGGCCAATGCCTTAATTATCTCAACTGCACTCCGGGCAGTTTATTCTCTCTAATATCGCACTTCCCATGGAGTGCTTGGTACAACTTATAGTTCTAGTTTTGTTGTTTGTTCTTGGAGCTACCGAATGGATTCAACGAGATTCCCCACCTAGCTCTCAACGGTCTCTTCTTCTATCTGTGAGAGGCCCATCATAGAGTGAAGTTCTCTGGTGACTTCCTCCTTGACTCCCATCTACTCCATGAGCAACTGTTGTTTCTCCTTCTATATATACACTCTATCCTCTGCAAACTTCACCTTGAGGTCATCTTTTTCTTGTTGCGCAACCTGACATTTCTCTATGGATTCCCCCTTTGCTTGTTTCAGGGCCTCTGTGACCTTTTATTTTTCCTCCTTGGCATGACAAAGGTGAGCCTCTATCAATTCTTCTAGTCTACGTAGCTGGGCAGGCTCATCTCCTACTTCTATGTCCCCTACTGACAATGATGTAGTAGGCACTGCACAGCTCGAATAAAGAGCTGGATGTACCCCTTTGATCTCTTCCTGCATCCTATCAAACATTGTCTCCTGTTTGGATTCGCTTCATTGCAAAATGTCTTCTGAGGTATCTGATACAGCAGAAATGATAAGGTCAATGTCATCCACTATGAGCACAGTGTGGAATGGAGGTTTACTGTCTTTTGACTTCTTCCGCGATGAAGGTTTCTTCAAGGAACCCTTTATTTTCTTGGATGTTTCTGTCTCTATCAGTGGATCTCTAGGTGGTGTTACTTTGCCCTACTTCTACTTGTCTTATTCCCCTTCATCATCTTCTTTGTCTACTTCTTCACCTCCTCCCCCTTTAGGTGAATCTGGTGTAGTTTCCTTTGATGCATTGCTCAATTCATGTACCTCTTCCTTCTTTGTATTCCTGTTGTTGTTGGGTGCATCATATTATTCATGAGTGACCATATGGATTTTGATGAGGTCAGGGTTGGAGAGTTCTGCCTGGTCAACTGATACAAGGAACTCTGCAGGTGATTCCTTGGTTATTTATTCCATGTACTCCTCTATGATTTTGTAATAGGAATGGATCTCTTCTTTGTGTTTGTCTCTGCATGCAGTGATATAGATGCAGTGCCTATCTGTGCATAACTTCATGAATGGCCTGAATCGATGCAGTGTATTCAGTGTCATGCAAGGGAAATATTCAATGGCCTTCTTTAGATGCAGATAATAGGTGTGTAACATCACATTTGACTGCCATTTCTTTGATATGTCGCTCAAATACCATAGCGTAGTGAACTTAACAACTAGTGGTTTAGAAGGCTCAATTTCAGGGAAGGTCACTCCTTTCGACATCTCCCAAGAAATGAAGGCAATGAGAATCAACATCCAACTAAAATGAAACTCATATCCCCGATCCTAAGCTTCGCAATAGTGTTTCTTTAACTAGTTAATGAGGTAGCTCACCCAGTTCATTTGCAGCCATTCAACGCATTTTCTTATGAAGTCGATGACAAACCCTGTGACCTGCATTGGCCTATTCTTCCTGACGAGCTTACTAATGATCAACTGGAAAGCTAGGCACATTCTCCCATTCTAGATGGGGGATACCTTATATCCCCACTTCCCCTTCTGCACATCACCATAGGTTTCTTTTATTGTCTGTTCCAAAGCGCAGTCTGCAACCTTCTATGGGTAAAATTCTTGTGGGTCTAGTCCTTGCATGATCAATCCAGTCATCTAGTGGATCAACATCAGATCTACTGTAATGCACATGTCCAACCATAGGTAACCTCCATGGAAGCATGACATCATGATTTTAACACACTGTTTAACCTCCTGATGTCTGTCGAAGTGTGGTAACTTCATCACATTGAGGATCATGGACCTCGCAATATCCATGGTCCACGGCTGGGGGATTATCTTCAACTTATTCCCCGTTCTTGGTCAAATACCTGTGTGGTGCGAACATGCCATAGTTATTCTGGTCTCCCAAGTTGAATTCACTGATATTAAGCATCCGAATCCTCTCCAATTGTAGTCCTACTATGCTTATACCCTTCGAAAGGTATGTGGTGATCATTATGTAGTCGAATTCCCTCAGGACATTGTCACAACTCACCGCACTAGCAAGAGGCAGGATGTAGTCAGGAAGGATTGTTCGGATGAGCTTTTCATTCACCAAGTCATCAAGATGCTTGGTTTGTTTCTCTGTTGCATTTCAGGAGGGTCCAGATCGATGTGAAGTCTATGGGGATGCTTGCACTCCTCTTGTCGATGAAGCTTGTGCTGCTGCAGACATGACCTTCTCAACCATGAGTTCTATGAGAATATCTTCGATGGATTTCTCTGCTGCACTAAAGTCACCCAACATACACGCTCTAGATATGATATCTTAGGTCGGTGAACAAATAATCAAGGTAACAGAATGGATGGTGAGGTCTCAATAAGCAAAACACGGTAATAGTCAGCTCCCTGTGGGATCGAATATTCACAATTGGAAAAATTGTCCACGGTAAGACATTCTTTTATCAAATTTATTTGTAAGGGGGGTGTTTTCCCTAAGAAATTTACCCCGTGGGGAAAAAGGTGAAGAAGCGGGCTAAAATCCCATTGAATGTCACTTATCCTAAGTTCTTATGCTTGGGTGCATAGATATGGGTGGATGAGATCTGTGCACTCAGATCTATGACGTAGGATCCATATTGGACCCCCCCCCTCGACATTATGACTTTAACTATTGGGGGGGTCCAAGCTAAGTGGTTTTGGAGTGTAGGACACCGACCATCATGTCACCTCCTCGTTAACTTGGACCCCCCCCAACCTTTACCACTTACTGCTACTCCCCCCCTCCGAGTAGACCACTTACCACCTTTGCTTACCATCGTCACTCCCACTAAAACTTTTCTTCCACTCCGCCTCTCTCCTCCACCTGTCACATATCTCTCTCCCCTCCCACCTTCTACTACCACACATATGTCCTTCACTCACCTCGGTGTCATATATTTTTTCACTTCATTCCCTCTTATCTTCCGACATATTTTCTTCCTCCTCCATGTCACCCTAGTCATAACGTCATGTCCCTCTTAACCAATCATTTCCCACTGCATCCTCCCCTTTGCCTCCACATCCTTTCCCTGTGCCACGTCTCCCGCCCCCCCGCACCTTTACACATCAACGCCCACTCACACCCAGTAGCCTGCTATTCGTTCCCATCACCTCATCCTTGTCAGCTCTATCCACGTCTGCCAACTCGGTCCCTCTAAAAAATTCTGATGAAGAAGGAAATGTCCAAGGAAAATTCACCACGTCTCCCAGGTGTCATGTTTGACCTGGGCCATCCTGATCCTGATAAATTAGTTATGAAGCATGGGAGGTGATTGGAGATTCATCTCCCCTGTGAATGAAGAATCCAAAATAGTCTAAACGTTAATATAGTCTATCAGCCCAAAGATTCTGAGATCGTGTGAACAAATAGACTTCATACACATTTTGACAAAGTAGAGCTCAGAGGGACTGGTAGAGTCAAGATCATGTCTGATAGAGGAAGGCATGTGTAGAGGAGACTACAGGTGTAGTCTGAATGAGAAGACATAGCTCCATGGAATCTTGAGAATGCCTCTACTAAGGATGGTGAAATTTTTGAGTATATAGATAGAGTCCTGTGATTTTGTAATGGTCGATGGTAGAGCAAATCTCCCGTATTGTAAAGTTTTAGTAAAGCCTTTGGCTTCTGGTTATGTATCTGTATTTGAAACTTCTTGTTTAGTCTAAGTCACTTTCTTCCTCCATATTTATATGCGTATGATACTGAATGTTCATGATTGAAGGATTCACATGGATTGTTGTGACTGTGTTGTAATGGATGTTTGATTGCAGTACTGTTATAATGTTTTCAGTTTCCTAAAGTTTTGAATCCATGAAGATATTGCTTTCTGAATTTTTCCTCCTTAGGTTGTTGGAAGACCGGATGTCCATATTAGACCTCTTCACTCTCCTCAAGTTAGTCCCCCTACTCACCACTATACCCAACTTACTGACTGAAGTTAAACTAAGACCTCACCTACTCATGCATGTCAGTCTAGTTTTCTGAGTTAAAATGATATTTTCTTGATATTGCGCCCATTTGAAACCTTTTTATAGCCAACCTGTGACATAAAACTATGATGGGTATTAGGCTTACCTCTGCCGCAATCCAGAGGTGACTTCTGGTGCTAACATTTCTGGCATCATTGTCGGGGATGAATTGAATATTTTCCCTAGGTAGAATTACAATGAACTTCTTATTCTGAAGGTGCATTAGAAATGAGAACCTTTGAAGATTGCACTTGCACCTGGCAACTCCACTAAGGCGACTCCACTGTATCAACTCCTTTGTTTCAATGTGGCTACTTTTGGTTACATCTGGTAGCCCTTGGGAGAACACAACGATCAGATCTGGTCTTTGATGGTGAAAAAAGATGAGACAAATTCATTCTGCACATCAATCACCTGGCAATTCCATGGTTGAAGGATCGATTGGAAACTCCACTAGTTCGAAATGGAAATAATCTTGGCTCGGAGGTTTTATTCCTTTAATTTTTCTATTGTTCTTGGTTTTCCCAATGTTGTTCCTACTCCAAATGAATGGAATGATTATTTTCCTATATTTAGAGAGAATAAAGAGGACAACCCTGCTCAGCATCTCAGAGAGTTCATGAACTCATGCACCAGTGGGAGATTCATCATGAGGATGTATTATTGAAGATGTTCATGTTCTCATTAGTAGGGGATGCTCATGAGTGGTATCATTCTTTACCCCCTGCAAGAATTTATTCACTGGGATATCTTCATGAAACCTTCAAGGCTCGTTGCCAGATGTTTTATCCCTCTAAGTTAATTTTTCATAGCCGTTGTGAGGGATACAATGACTGTATTCGAGATATTGTTGTTTCTTACGTAGGTTTCAAGGATGAGCTTGATGACTTGGATCAGAAATCAGTTCCTTCTCTTCCCTTTTCATCTGCATCTGAGGAAGGATGTAAGGATGAGGACCAGAAGGAAGATCATTCTCTGAGTGAGTTGATGGATATGGTAAAATATCTCTTTTCCAAAATAGAAAGGTTGGAATTTGAAGAAAGTGCAAAGGATTTTCCAGTCTTTGAGGTGGATGTTCTTGGAAGCTCTACTGAAGATAATATTGAAGATTCCATAGTTGTAGAAGCCTTGATATTTGCACCTGAGGTGCCTGTTGTCCCTAGCTTTGATGATTATTCAGATGAAGAGCAGCGTAGCCCCACATCACAGTTTTTTGACTAGAGGAGATGCCATCATGTATATGACAACTATGAATCAGGTTCTAAGTTGGGTATGTAGGATTTCCAAGAACATACAACAAATCCTTATCCTCTTTTCCTTAAATAATATTATCATGAGGAAATCAATCATCCTTGGTCTACAAAAATCACTGAGAAGCATGATGAAGAGAAGATTTTTCCCATGGGTCCTATTTATGATGATTATGAATGTGACCCTTAAGAGAGCCAAGAAGAAGAAGAGTAGTAGGAGGGGAATTTTATCTCCTGTCCAGACCCTGTAAGTGAGAAACCTTCACCTAATACCAATCATCCTGCATCAGCTCCTCATCCACCTATGCTTATCAGAGATATTCAGCCACGCGTGAGCAACTATGGAGCATATCAGGCTACCTATTACAATTTTTCCAGGATCTGCCACTCATTCTATGAGGCTGACAACGAGTACATGGAGTGGCATTTCCTTCATATCTTGGAGCCTCCCTACTTTATCTCAACTTCAACCCTTGGAGAGAAGTTGATGGATGTAACCATTCCAATGTCATGGTTACGTTATCCGTTACTGATCACTGACAGAGTAAGAGAGCTTCCAGTTAGGAAGTTACTTGAGTGGCTATGGTGGAAATTTTCTTTCACCTGATGCCTTGTAAAGTTAATTAGTTTAGGTATGTACATAAATAAGCTCCTATGGAGCACATGTGTATTTATTTTCATCTTTATCGACATGTATTCCTCAGCAGGGTGTTTTGAGCTTGACTCCACAACCCAACAGTAAAGCACTGAAGTTGCAAAAGAGTTCTTGGCATCTCACAAGGAGAAATCCATCTCCCATGGAGCCTAATGTTATCGCATTTATTTATAAGGGGGGTTTTTTCCCTAAGAAATTGACCCCTTGGCAGAAAAGGGCTAGAAAAGGGGGGTTTTTTCCCTAAGTTTTTATGCCCAGGTACATGGTGCTAAGGGGTGCATAGATCTGGGCGGCTTATATCTATGCACTCATATCTACGACATAGGATCCATATCGGACCCCCCCAACATGTTTCCTTTAACGGGGGGGTCCAAGCTAAGTGGTTTTGGAGTGTGGAACCTCCACCATTATGTCACCTATTCATTAACTCATAACCCCCCTCCCCGCCCCACGGACCTTTACCACT
>ML779202.1:729065-752439 GCA_009831015.1 Picea engelmannii | reverse complement strand
CTCTCTCTCTCTCTCTCTCTCTCATTGGGTTTCCCCACATTGGGGTTTTCCCTAGAATTTGCCTAAATTTATGAGTTTTATGGGTTGTTGTCTATTGTGTTTATTTCCGCTGCATTTTTTCTTAACAATGTGTATTTATACTTATGGTAATTTATGAATGTGGGTTTGAGGCATGATGAAGTTCATGCAAGCCAATTATCTCTAGGTTCTAAGTGTTTGAAAAAAATTTCAATTTGTTGATTTTTGTCATTCAAAATCTACATGATATCAGAGCTTTGTCTCTGAGTGACAATGGGCAGTGTGATTTTTGGGAAAATTTGAAGAGGGAAATGGTGTGATTGTTTTCCTTGAGTTGTGACAGGGAATATGGTTGCAAGCATTAGATATGAGGATCGGTTGGATGGAATTTCCAACTATTTGCAGTGGAAGGTCTGATTGTCAATTGTTCTCAAGGAGAACAAAATTCATAACTATGTCAACTCTATTGTGGCAGCTCCCGCAACAAATCCTATTACTTTGGACATGCATGAGGTCAAGGAATCCAAGGCTCAGAGGATTATTCTGGATGGGGTGAAGGATTACCTTATCCCACACTTGGCTGAGAAAAATACTACCAAGGACATGTGGGATGCACTTAAGAACTTGTTTGAGGCGAAGAACGAGAACCAAAAGATGGCCTTGAAGGCTAAGCTGCACGATACCAAGATGGGTAAGGAGGAGAGTGTCTCTTCTTATCTTACCGGTGTATCGCAAGTAAAATATGAGCTGGCAGCTATTGGAGAGGTCATAACAAATTCTGAGTTGGTGAGGATAGACTTAAATGGATTCACCAAAGAATGGGAAGTCTTCATGAAGTGTGTGGTGGGACGTGAGTTTTGTTCCTTAGATTAAACCTAAGGGTCAAAGCATAAAGTCGGGCATCAGGAATTTAAGGAATGATTTATTTTAAGAGTGATTTTTATTCCATTAGTTAAGTAGGAATTTAAATCATCAAATGAAATTAATAGCTGAACAAAATAGAGGCCATGTTTTGTCGTCTGAGTCAATTAATCAAATTGAGTGGTGATGGATAAAATTACAAAAATATTAAACAATCTAAGGCATCAATGAAAGAAGAATCTTACCTTGTTTATAGTAGAAGAAAAAGTGGAATGCACCCCTGAAAGGATATATGATATAGTAATCCAAGTAGCTTGCAGATCTTGTATTTGCTGATAGAAAATACAAAGGAAAAACTACTTGCTTATCAAATAACTAAATGAAATATGATTACAACAGATGTTATAATAAATTGCAATCATTCACTTGTCAAGGAGTAACATAAAGTAAACTAGAAATATGAAATACAAGAAGAGCACATAACCCAAATTGCACAAAATTTGGAATCCTCGTCTGCGCTTGTATTAATACTCACAAAGGATGAGTTTTCTTACTTACAATATGGCAAGAAGCATCCTTTTTTCTATCTTCTAAATATGTATTTATACAAAAGGTTCTCAAACCTAAACGGTTGGAATTCTCCTTATTTCTAAAATAGTAAATGTTACAATATGTGAAATCTGAAATGCTTCGTCATGTTGGCAGAGGCATTTTGCTTTCTTGTCGTCTAACTCAGAAACAGATAGTCTCTAATCATGATCTGTGCAGATGATGTGTATAGATTAACTCATTGGTTCTCATAGGTACTTCATTTTCCTTGCTCGATACATTTAACACATTTTCTCACAAATTGTACCACCAACCTGGAGGGTTCTATTAATTCATTTCCCTCAAAAGAATACAATTTATTTTCTAATTGAGGCAACCTATTTACCATTATCCTATCTTCTGAAGCTATAGACTATAGATGCAAACTGGGCTTCACTAGCCATCTATTTATCTAAGTAATATCAATCTTCTTTAATTGTAAGATTTCATCCTAAGCCTCTTCCCTGTTTGTCTTAATGTTAAGTTGATGCTTCTCTATATCAAATTGTCCTAGTAATTTAGAGATACTATCTTTTCCAAGGACTAATGACTCTTTTTCAAGTGAATGAAAATCTTCTTCACAAGCCTCCTTCACTTATTTATCCATTCTTTTACTTTCAACTATGTTAGTTTCCCAGGTCTTCAATATTATATCACTTCTGATTTTCTCCAAAACAAACAACCTGGAAACCATAAATACTCCTCTTGCCGACGACACAACTACTTCTTGGAAATTGGTTTGAACAAAAATAACCTCTCTCTCCTTTAAACAATTGTTATCTAAGGATTGATTTATCACCTGGAAATGGTTTTGGATAGCTTCCACCTTATTGAAAAGCTTTGTTGTGCTGATTCTAGTTCCTTATGTACCTCTAGAGTTTGGGTTTGGAGTGATAATATACCCACTACTTCTTTTTCATTTAAGCTTACCTTTGCTTGCAACTGTCTCACTAGTTCATCGCTTGTCTGTGACTTTTTCTGCATCAAATCAAGACTGGATTTGAGCTACTGGATTTCTTGTCGATCACTGTCTCTAATCTTCTTGAAATCCTTTTTTATCTCACTCCTGACCTTCTTTTCCACCGTTTTCACTTGATTTTTCAATTGGTTGATCAACATATCTTTCTGCTTCAACTTATCCTTTGGGTTACTCACTAAAAACTGGTTTCTTTCAAAAAATCTCCCAATGAGCCTGCGACCTTTGTAGAAAAGTATTATTCTTATAGGGCCTGCCCATCTAATAGCACCCTATTCTTCTTGAAAGTCGCACCATCCCTTTGGTGCGTTTCTCTTCTTAATACCACCCTTCTTTTCTTACCGAAGAAGAATTCTGAAGGAGGAATCTCTTCTGTCGAAATAGGTGTAATTTCTCCTATGAATACAACTTCGGCCATTGGGTTCCCTCTACTAAACTGTAGAGGTGTGACAGATTGGATAGGACTGCCTATCTCAATGGATGGATGCTTCCCAGTTGTGTCATTTGTTGGTTTACCTGGTGTGGATTGTAGATTTTCTTCTTCCTTCTTTATCAAGGCCTCGGTTTCCTCCAAATTTTATCGGGCATCCTGTCCACTAGAGCTTCATATTTCTAACCCGTGGGTCTCTTTTTGTTGTGTGGCTGGAGGCATCGAGGTTTCTCCTTGCAATACTTTGGGGATGCGATATATCCGATTCTTCTAGAAGTTATAAAACTTGGCCAATTTATCTAGTGCTAGAGCTTGAACTCGGTTCAAGACCTCCTGAAGGGACCTTGCTCCTCAGAATATTTTGTCTTGAGGAAAATCTTCATGTTCATATATTTTCAAGTTGCAGAGGGCCATGTGATTACCTATGATCTTCTGCGGATCATGCTTCTTAAATTTGATATTGAACAACTTGATTTATTCCAGGGCTGCGACTTCTAATTTAGAATGGCTGAATTCCAACAAAGAAAACATACCAATTTGTATGGGAAAAATAGGCCATACCCTCTTTTGTACTACTTTCAGCTCCTTGCTAATTCTCCCATGCACAGTTTGATGTGCTACTGCACGACACACCATTCGGTTTGGTAAAAATTGAGGAAGATCATGTGGAGGGACTAAACAATTGAAAACCCTAATATAGGAGAAATTCTCTTCAATGTACCATTATACTATCTTTCCCAGATTTGTCACAATTTTGTTGGAAATCCTGGGAGGTGGGTAGCTATATATAGCAGTATGCATCGACACCACCACCTAGTTGTAGATTTCATAGAAACATTATTTTACCTTGTCCTCCCAAAGTATAAAATGATAAATATGTATGGGTTCAACACTAGTTAGAGTCCAACTCCAACCCATCAGAGGAAAAGGTGTCATAAAACAGACGGTGTCCATGATATAAGCCGACATGAAAAATTGGGTTGATTTCCCCTTGGATTTTAGTGACTGATATCTTGTAATCTCTTTAACCAAATTGTCTGAAAATATCTTGGCAAAATCAAATGAATATCCCTCTACTACTGTGTGCATAATAGGCACCCACGGTAAAAATAAATGGGTTTTGTTTTCCTCCCCGTAGAGTCTACACATAATCATTTCTATGTACATTATGTGAGGTTCTAGTGTGGTAACTATGTATACGCCATGGGAATCAAATATGAATTTCTTGAGGCGAGAGTACCAGTCCTTAATTAAATTAGGAATTTTTTTTCCATATTGGACACATTCCTTCTTGTCAAAGTCTACTAGGAAACTAGCAATTTAAATAAACTTTGGTGTTGTAGACAATTTTTACATCACATGTAGATGTTATGGATGGAAAGACCCAACTGCAACCTTTTGTGAATTGAAGATGGTCCTGGTCAGGATATCAATGTTCTCCAATGCCCAACTAATCATATCATTATAAGGCAAGAGTATAGGCCTCATCGCTATCTTATGTAGCTCTGATTGGGAAACAATTTTGTATTTGGTAGCTAGGGCCTCTGTCTCATCAGCACCTGAGTCGTCTGGGAAATTGATCAATTCATACTGTATAATATTGAATAATTACATCTAGGATTTAATGGCATCTATGTTTTTGTAACAAATATTGAAATTTTGGCTTTCGGTCACTTAGGAGAATGAATGGAAGCATTGGTTGTGGAATGCCCGCATACACCGAGCATTAAGCTACATAGAGAAAAATCTCAAGAGTCCGGGTTTTTTTCCGTCTAGGATTTGGATGACATAGAAATATTAATAAATACATCCCCGATCCATGAATTCACTAAAGTATTAAAGGATAATTCAGGTCAAATACATATTAAGAAAGATTAACGTTAATAAATCTCATCGCAATTTCGCGATTCGGGATTTCTCGCATGTCATAACTCTTGAGAACATGATAATCGAAACTCGAAGGCCTGAAAGAGTGCAATGTAAAAGCCAAAATATATTTCGGGGATTTGGCCATCGTATATTTGGCCGATGTGAAGATTTTAATAACCATTGTTTCGTTTCCCCGAATTTCGAAAACCTAAAATCGGGACTCCAGTCATATGCAAAACTGGTTTAGAAAAACACAATGTTCTCAACCGTGGAGAGGTCGTTTTTCGCATTCGAATAGTAGATCGACATATAAGAATCCTAATATGTCCAATGGTGTTTTCATAATTTCATTTTGATCTTGGTAAGGCAGTCAAAATTCCCCCGCAAGATGAGGTTCATTTTCATAAATATGGCTTTTTTACTGTGTTGAGTCGTCATTTTCAAATGAGGATTGTAAGCGACTAGAGTATCAATTTGAGACATGGTTTGAGGATTTTGTGCCTAACACATCATATATCATTAGCCTCTTTCATTTTTCCTACAGGTGTCACATATTGGGAGAATCAAATCCATCTTCGAGCCCTAATTTTCAGATTTCATATTTTCCTATTTTGACACATGTTTGTTAAATGTAGATTTGGGAAAAATGAAAAGGGGTCTGAGGGAACTGAGAGAGGTTTTTTCTCAGAATAAATCGATGCAAAAAATCCTCTTTCAGTTTATACACAACTGTCTCTATTCGAGATATACAGAGCCATAAATGCAGCCCTAGTTTTCGGCAGTTTGGCCCATTTTCTATGGCAGAAAGTTTCAAGAATTGGTTGTAACTGTTGTTATCTTTTAGATTAGAGAGTATTTCGACCTCAATAAATATATGAGGCATATTTGTAAAAGGAGAGGGAGGAGTATTACTTCGGGGCTGTAGCACTTGTTTTCATGTTTAATAAAAGAGTGTAGAGCATTTTCGATCTATATCAAAGATTCTTGTGATTTTGTTTGTAGAGAATGTCTTATTGCTTTGTTTTCACATCATTTCACTTGGTTTTATTTCTGCTTCCCAATTTGTAACTGTGTTTGTAATGGAATTCATTCGTTTGTTACATTATCTATTGTTGGATAGGTTATAGGTTGTTTCTTATAGAGATATGAAGGTTCAGAATTCATCCTTGCTAGATGCTATGTCCCAACTATCTCTTTCCACTGATTTATTCTTGGAATTCACTCAATGCTAAGGCTCCTTTCATTTTGATATGTTTTCTCTTTATTCTGCTGCCATACTTTTTATAAATCGTTCCCTCTGTAATCAACTTCTATATCACCTCTTCTCCATGGATTTCCATTGCCGAAACACTCTTATTACTTTCTTGATCATTTGATTCCATGCCCAATTGACTACTTTCTGGTCCAACCCATCAACCCTAAAAACCCAAAACTTTTTGTTACACACAGATCTGCCCACTGTTAAGATTATTGAATATCCTATTGTGACATATTTTTGAGAGATCCCTCTTGGGTTTGAAGGGATAGTTTCCAATCAAAAATTATTCAAGGTTATCTCAAAATTTACTTCCATGCAACCCAAGTCAAGTCAGAGTGACAAAATTTATTTCATTTAAAATGTTCTAAGGCTTGGCTCTATTACAACCTAGAACCAACTCTTGTGACAACATTTTCCGGTGCCATTACCAGGGATGGAGGAAAGAGGTTATCTTCCCTGGGATATGACAAAAAGTTCAGACCTATTTCTTGATGGTGAACAAGGGATGGGCATTCAATTGGTTGTGATCATTCACCTGGCGACTCCTTGGTTCAAAGACTCTACATGATTCACTGGCGACTCCACTGGTCTCGAAATGTCAGATTTGTTTGCCACTTAGATTGTTGCAAGGTTTGATCCTCTGGACTTTGCAAATGTTTATGATTTTCCAAACATTGTTCCAGACATTAAAGTTTGGGAAGATGTCCTTCCTAAATTTGGAGAATATGCAGACGACAATCCCACCCAACACTTGTTTGAATTCCACAAGCTCATGGATGAATTAAATATACATCATGAATATGTCCTCATGAAACTGTTTATGTTTTCATTGGAAAGAGATGCTAGACTCTGGTATAAATATTCACCTCATTCCAGTATTCCTTCATTGAAATATTTTCACATACTTTTTCATCAGCATTGTAAAAGAATCTATTCAACTGAAATACCTTTTGAAGATTGTTGTAATATAAAATTCATAAGACAAACAGATCAAACACATCTTCTTGAAGAGGAGGAAGGAATATCAGAAATTTCTCAAGTTAATGAAGGTAATCAATATGAAGAAGAGTTGGCTGATAAAAAATTAGGATATGATAGCTCTTTTGATCACATTCAAGAAGAATATATTTAGCATCATGGTCAACATGCAGAAGAGAAAGAAAATAATAGTTGGTTGATCTAGAAATTGCATAGACCTCCTCCTCCTTTAAAAGAAGAAGAGATAGATCTGCTCCTGAATAGTCATGTTGCAACCCCTGCTTACATAGATCTGCAACATTCACATAGTCTTGAACATGTGAGTGAAACTTCTTCTATTACTAAAAAACAAAATCTAAGTTTAAATCATGACAACCATGGAACTTTAGAGAAAGATAGTAAACCAATTTATGATGATGATTTCCGGCCAGAGGATCATCTTGTAGACACTTTTTTGTTTCATGAGGAAGATAGGGTTGTCATGTTTAATAAACTTGAAGAATGTTTGTTGTTCGAAGATGCTCTAGAATATGATTTGGAGGAGTGTGGATCTGAGATAGATAGCTTCACAGTTGATATTCCTAGCATTTGTCTAACTGATGACACTCCTGAGTTATCTGATCAACCTGTTTATGATGAATATGTAGAAGAATAAGAAGAGAAGATTTATTTTTCATCACACATGATAATTTACAACAGTCCTCCTTTGCTTGATGAATGTGATGAAAGTGTTTATGAAGATGATGAGAAACAAGAAACTTTAGTTCAACAAGAAAGCAATCAACAACATCATGAAAAAGATCAGCCTATGTATGACATATACCAAGAAGATCTTTGGATAGTAGGTGAAGGACATAAGGAGGGGTTACTGAAACAATTGATCTCTCCTCCCTATTTAGCAACCATTGAGCAACAGACTAGTAAGTTTCAATGTGACATTTTTGCACCAGTGGAAGAAAAAATCAGCAGTGGACAAAGTGCGCAAAAACATTTCAGACAACTTGCCCAATAGGAGGAAGTATGGATTAATTGTGAAAGTGGTATATCTCTTCCCTTGTACGATCCAATAGCATTTGATATGGAGTCAAAATGGGGGAGTGGATTTTTTATTTCCAACTTCTTGAAGTTTGAATTTCAAAATTGTAAGTACCTGCTCCCAGGGCATGTTTTGAAATTTGCAGCTGCTCCTGTCATCTTTTTGCTCAAAGACAGAAGTATAATTAAGTTTGTTAGTCGGATACTCGCTTGGTTGATTTGGAAGTTTTCCTATACTTGAACAAAGCAGTGATATCAGTTAGAGTAGGTGATGTATATAAATAAGGTTGACTTTGAGCACTAGAGTACAACAGTGGTTTTCAATATGTTTCTGGATTAGTTTGGAATCCAGTATGATTTTGTTTAAAGCATTATGACTCCACAGCCCAATGAATGCATAAGTGGTTTTTTGTTTTGGAAAGGAGCAAGTAAAGCGATAGAATTCAGAGCTTGATAAGGATGATTTTAGGTCGCCCCTTGGATGAAGGCACGTGGTCTAGTGTTCTTAGTGCTCTGCAGGAAAGCACCATCCCTAGATGGAGCCTCTATTGTAACAAATATTGAAATTTTGGCTTTCGTTCACTTAGGAGAATGAATGGAAGCATTGGCAGTGGAACGGCCGCATACATCGAGCATTAAGCCACATGGGGAAAAATCTCAAGAGTCCAGGTTTCTTGCCATATAGGATTTGGCCGACGTAGATATCTTAATAAATAAAACCCTGATCCCCAAATTCACTAAACTATTAAAGGATAATCTATGTCAAATAAAGATTAAGAAATATTAACATTAATAAATCTCATTGCAATTTCGCGATTCAGGATTTCTCGCATGTCATAACTCTTGAGGACATGATACCCAAAACCCGAAGGCCCGAAAGAGTGCAATGTAAAAGAAAAAATATTTTTCATGGATTTGGCCATCGGGGATTTGGCCGACATGAAGATTTTAATAACCACTGCTTCATTTCCCCAAATCCCGAAAACCCAAAATCGAGACTCCAGTCATATGCAAAACTGCTGTAGAAAAACACAATTTTTTCCGACCGTGGAGAGGCCGTGTTTCAAGTTCGAATAATTGATCGACATATAAATATCCTAAGATTTCTAGTGGTGTCTTAAGAATTTTATTTTGATCTTGGTAAGGCATTCAAAAGTCCCCCGCAAGATGAGGTTCGTTTTAAAAAATATGGCGTTTTTACTATGCCGAGTCATCATTTTCAATTGAGGATTTTGAGCGACTGGAGTATCATTTTGAGATACGGTTGGAGGATTTTGTTCCTAACACATCATATATAATTAGCCTCTTTTATTTTTCCTACAGGTGTCACATATTGGGAGAATCAAATCCATCTCCGAGCCCTAATTTTCAGATTACCTATTTTCCTGTTTTGACACATGTTTGTTAAATGTAGATTTGGGAAAAATGAAAAGGGGTCTAAGGGAACTGAGGGAGGTTTTTTCTCAGAATAAATCGATTCAAAAAGGCCTCTTTCATTTTATACACAGATATTTCTATTGGAGATATACAGAGCCATAACCGCAGCCCTAGTTTTCGGCAGTTTGGCCCATTTTCTATGGCAGAAAGTTTCAAGAATTAGTTGTAACTGTTGTTATCTTTTAGATTAGACATGATTTCGACCTCAATACATATATGAGGCATATTTGAAAAAGGAGAGGGAGGAGTAGTAATCCATGGCTCTAGCACTTGTTTTCATGTTTAATAAAAGAGTGCAGAGCATTTTCGATCTATATCAAAGATTCTTGTGATTTTGTTTGTAGAGAATGTCTTATTGCTTCGTTTTCACATCATTTCACTTGGTTTTATTTCCATTTTCTTCCCGATTTGTAACTGTATTTGTAATGGAATTCATCTGTTTGTTAGATGCTTTGTTTCTAGATAGGTTATAGGTTGTTTCTTGTAGAGATATGAAGGTTCAGAATTCATCCTTACTAGATGCTCTGTCCCAACTATCTCTTTCCACTGGTTTATGCTTGGAATTCACTCATTGCTAAGTGCTCCTTGCATTTTGATATGTTTTCTCTTTATTCTGCTGCCATACTTTTTATAAATCCTTCCCTCTATAATCAGCTTCTATCTCTCCTCTGCTCCATGGATTTCCATTGTCGAAACACTCTTATTACTTTCTTGATCATTTGACTCCATGCCCAGTGGACTACTTTCCGGTCCAACCCATCAACCCTAAAAACAAAAAACTTTTTGTTACCAACAGATCTGCCCACTGCTAAGCTTATTGAATATCCTATTGTGATATATTTTTGAGAGATCCCTCTCAGGTTGGAAGGGATAATTTCCAATCAAAATTGGTTCAAGGTTATCTTAGAATTTACTTGCATGCAACGCAAGTCAAGCTCGAGTGAAAAAATATATTTCATTTAAAATGTGCTAAGGCTTGGCTCTATTACAGCCTAGAACCAACTCTTGTGACAACATTTTCTGGCATCATTGTCGGGGATGGAGGAAAGAAGTTATCTTCCCCAGGATATGACAAAAAGTTCAGATCTATTTCTTGACAGTGAACAAGGGATAGGCATTCAATTGGTTGTGCTCATTCATATGGAGATTCCTTGGTTCAAAGACTCTACATGATTCACTGGCGACTCCACTGGTCTCAAAATTTCGTGATGCAGGAGCATCGCCAATGTCAAGCGAGTGTGGGGAACACACCAACGCATTTTGGCATGGGATAAAATTGTTTGAATGTTTTTGAAGTGGATGCGCCAAACATAAATGAAATAATTAAGGAAGGGCATACTTCCATATTGTAAACAGACCTTGAGCATTCCACTCTCATCTGTATTAGGTGAAGGCATTTATGTTAATGAATGTAAGTAGGTAGACTTGAATCCTTAGATTAGACAGTTTTAGGAGCCAGAGGGAAAATGGATATAGACACCCTCCCTTGTATTATTGTAACAATAAGTAGCATTATGAGAAGAGAGAATAGGATAGCAGAAGCAGAAAAATGTGTAGAAAACCCCATGTATAGAATTTCTGGATTAATACAAAGATTTTTAGTTCAGACTCATGGTGTTCAATCTCTTTTTTGTGTTGTGCATACTGATTGATATATGTTTTTTTACTCTCTGTTATGCATTTGGTTTGATGTGTGAATGTTTGATTTCATATTTAATGTCTAAAATTTGAAGAGAGGGAGAGTAAGGAATGAGTTTCAATTGTTTCTCTGTTTGAGCAAGAGTTTTCCTACAAGGAGTGTAGTGAAATTGTCCACAAGGTGTGCATTTGACAGAAGTCAGAGTTCGTCTTTGCAAGCTCAGAAGAGATAACATTGTTCTCATTCTCCCAGAAGTGAAAGTCAAGCACTGGATCCATGCAGGGTGTGTGCAGGCCGAGTAGATTCTCAAGGTTGCAACCTGAGGGAAGGAGTGAAGGACTGCTGCTGCAAAGTGAGTGCGCAGAGTCTAAAATTTCAAATACTTGAAAGTATTCAATAACTGTCGCAAGGAGTGCATGCAAGAGTCTTCTTGAGGACTTGAGTTGTGGAGAAATATCAAAGGAATTTGCGCCTTAAAACATTGGAAGGAGGCACAACCACTTTGGTTTGCTGGTGGACACATTTTCATGAAGATATCGTGTTCATTTTGCCAAAATTGTTAAGGAGGAATTTGATAGTCAAAATCCTCCATGGAGGATTCACAAAGTCCTAGAAGCCGTTAGATCTCATAGAGGAATAGGAGAGTTATGACAACATTCGTCCAGTGCAAGATCAAGAAAATCGGACCATAGGATCTGAACCAACGAGGGTCGTTGGATCACTCACAAAATCGCATCTCGGGGTTTTGGGAGGTGAAGGGTCAAAACCTTTGTAGCATATTATTAGTCTCTTTTTCTTCCTTGGGGTTTTCTTTTTTCATATTCATCTTTTCAACTTTAGCAATCATTCTAGGGAAGTCCAAAACTTCATGGCCTATGGATTTAAAACAAAGAAAAATAGGACCTCTACTAGGGAGTTCCTTAGAAATATGTCCTGGTCTTCTACAACTATAACAAAGAGTCAATCCTCTCTTTCTCTTAAATGATCCCCAACCTTTCCTGTACTTCACACTGGGATCACAGTGATGGACCTACAAAAAATTCTTTCTAGGATCCTGCATCCACTTGTTAGTCCAACAATTCTTTCTATGCATAGGAATAACATATATTTCAGTATTTCTATCATATTTATTCATATCATATCTTATTTCTTCAAGTTGTGCCCTATTTTTTAGACTAGGACCAAATCTATAAAACATACCCAGATCCATTCTTTCAAAGAAAAAATGTCCACTTATCTTACCTTTATCAGAGTACAAAGATTTAAATCCTACCTCTTTTCTTCAGATCAGACTTCTTTTCTTAGCATAGAGCTTCATAAGTCAAGTAGAGTACTACGCACTATGAAAACAAATCTATGCACAGATCTTTCTCTTTTCTTCAGTTACCAACAATCACAGTTTCAGGTCTCGACAACGGAACCATTTGTTGGCACAGGGGAAGACCCAAGGTTCAATGCTACAAAATCACACCAACAAAACCCTAACTACTAGCCCTTTTGGCAACACCTACGAATCAAATGAAGTCTCACCTGAGGTAGAGGCAGGGGGGTCACAGGAATCAAGTGTTTTCAACCTAGCTGGGACATAGATCTATGATCACAATGCTTTAACAGAGCACTTAGCAGTTAACATTCATTAGCATTTAACCCTTATTCACATCACTGGTAAAACCCTAATTACATAACAACGTAGTATTCAAAAAGATCTAACACATCCAAGCACTTAGCACATAGAAATAGAGAAGATCTATCATTCATTCACATTACTAAGTTATTATATCCAATGCATCTAATATACATAAATATGACAACCCTAAGAATAAATCACATCAATCACAAAAAGAAACCATAAAACAGGATATATGTGGTTCACCCCCAGTGTGGGGCTACGTCCACCAACTCTTCATCTTCTTTATTATCTTCTATCAATCTCCTTACATGCACAGAGCCTCAAAACCAACTCCACATAGGACAGGAGATCTGAGCGCACTTCGCTAGATCCTCCTTCCCTGAGCTTGGTACAACACAAATTCTTTCTTACAATCACTTGCACTTAGCCCTACAAGTTCTCAATCCCAAGAGTTGGGTACTTCAAGTCCTGAAGTCATGAAAGATGAAATCCCAAAGTGCCAACACTAGGTACGAGGGACACGTGCTAGAACCACAAAGGTGGGCCCAGAAAAACAAACAGGTGGACATGTGTTTCCAGGAGGAAGGGAGTCAATTCTCGGGAGTTCATAAGGTAGGAGCTCGAAGGCATGACTTTGAACTCTAAAAGGCATGAAAGGTGAGAGGAGCCAATGATAATTCTATTCGTTAGTCACACGAGGAAGGCACTGATAGAGTAAGAGCTATAGCCATTTCGCGATTTCGGATATTGTGGAATTGGAGGAGGAAGAGTCGGGGTTTCAACTCGTGAACTCGCGAAATCATGAACCGTAAAAAAGAACATGTGGATCGATTTGAAAGGGGATTCCAGTAGAGAATCCAAAAGAGTCGATCCAGCTCGAAGGGCATATAGAATGATCATGTGAGAGGATCTCGGTCTCGAGGGCCAATAGGTCTGCACCATTTGGTATCAGATCACATAAAGGTTTTTTTCTTTCTGTAGTAGGGAAAATAAAGATTCACCATGCCGCCAAGAAGAAGGGACAGGAAAACACTCGATCCACCAGAGGATAGGGAAATGCCAAGAAGAAGGGGTAGGAAGATGCCTGATCCATCCATGGAGAGAGAGATGCATGACTTACACTTCAGACTCGAGGATATGGAGACAACATAGAGATGCACAGCTAGTGCTGGGGATCTTAGTGATTCCAAAAGTGAATATGAGGTCAAACATGAAAGAGAAGAGGTCAGAACAGAATATGCAACAAATGAACGCTTGATTAGGGTTGTTGCAAGAATGGGTGCTAAGGCAAAAATGGATATTCCAGTGTATGAAGGAAACTTGGATGTTGAAGATCTTCTAGACTGGATTACATCTCTAGACACATATTTTGACTATGAAGATGTTGAGGAGGACAAAAAGGTCAAACATGCTGTCACAAGATTGAAAGGACATGCAACATTGTGGTGGGATGAGCTACAAGCTGATAGATGCTGCAAAGGTAAGAAGAAAATCAAGAGTTGGGATAGGATGATTGCAAAGATGAAGGAGAAATTCATTCCCAGGGATTACCATATTACTCTGTTTCGAAGAATGAAAAATTTGAGATAGAAGATGATGACAGTGAAGGAGTACACTGGAGAATTCTATAGGTTGGACATCAAGGCAGGTCATCGTGAAAGTGATGATGAAAAAGTTGCCAGGTACATGAATGGTCTGAGATACAACATTCAGGATGAGATGAGCATGATGAACATCTGAATGGTGGAAGATGCTTATTAGATGACTCTAAAATCTGAAGAGAAGCTGAGCCGAAAGCAGGGTCAAAGAGGCTGAGGCAGAATTCAGCCCAGAGGCAAATCAATTGCCTAGGATAGAAATCAAAAACCCAAGGAAGAATGGAAAAAACCTTAGAGTCAAACTGAGAGAGGTGGAAGTTCATAGAGAGGGTAGCATACCGAACAGAAAGGTCAGTATGTTGATGGAAACATTTTTCCTTGTACCAAAGGTAGAGGAAGAGGAAGAGGTGGAGTGGTTAAATGCTTCACGTGTGGAAAGAATGGACACAAGTCTTATGAATGTCTAGATAAGAAGAAAGAAGGTGGTGAAACTCACATCGCCAAAGAATAGAGGCAGAATGTTGAGGAAGAAGATGATAAAGGCGGAAGATCTTTGATGATGCGAAAAGTTCTCTTAATGCTAGACAAGGAGGTGGAGAATACAGTGCAAAGAAACAGTCTTTTCCAAATTGCTTGCAAGACCAAGGACAGGGTATGCAAGGTCATTGTGGACAGTGGTAGCACATATAATCTCATTTCTACAAAGATGGTAGAGAAGCTAGAGCTAGAGACTATTGAACATCCAAGCCCATACAGAGTCTCATGGCTACAAAAAGGACATCAGGTAAATGTCACTAAACAATGTTTAGTTGAATTTAAAATAGGAGGGTATAAAGATGAAATACTCTGTGATGTCATTCCCATGGATTTTTGTCATCTATTGCTGGGTAGACCATGGAAATATGACATAAATGTGATTCATGATGGGAGGAAGAACACATACACCCTAGATAAGAATAGGAGAACTCACATGTTGTTGCTGATTAAAGATAAGGAGGTGAAAACTGAAGTAAGCAACACAATACTTCTCATGAGTGGGAAGGAACTTCTTATAGAGGTTAAGAAGAAGGAGGAACCACAATTCATTGTGGTAAGAAAACATAAAATTATTTTAACCAGTACAAGGGTAGATGATTTACCGGAAGAGGTTCAGAAACTATTGGAAGAGTTTGCTGACATAGTAGTGGACGAACTACCTCATTCATTGCCATCGATCATAAGTGTGAGCCATAATATTGATCTCATACATGGAGCTAGTTTACCAAAAAAGGAAGCGTATAGATTGACCCCGCAGGAGAATGAAGAAGTCAAAAGATAGGTCCAAGATTTAATGGACAAAGGTTTGGTTAGAGAAAGCTTGAGTCCGTGTGATGTTCTGACAGTACTTAGTCCAAAGAAAGACAGAGGATGGAGGATGTGTACTGACTCAAGGTAAATCAACAAAATAACCATCAGGTACAGATTTCCATTGCCAAGGATGGATGATTCGATGGATTTCTTGAGTGGGGCCAAATTTTTTTCAAAGATTGATTTGAAAAGTGGTTATCACCAAATTCGTATGAGAGAAGGTGACGAATGGAAGACAACATTTAAAACTAATGAAGGGTTATATGAATGGCTTGTCATGTCATTTGGTTTAACAAATGCACCGAGTAATTTCATGAGATTGATGAATGAAGTCCTGAAGGATTTCATCGGAAAAATTGTCATTGTGTATCTTGATGACATACTGATTTTCAGTAAAACAAAGGCAGAGCATATGAAACATTTGGCTACAGTGATGAAGAGGTTACAGCAAGAGAAGCTTCTAATAAACATGAAGAAATCCTCATTCACAAAGGCAGAGCTCATTTATTTGGGTTTTGTTATTTCTGCAGATAAGTTGAGGATGGATCCAGATAAGGTGGAGGTAATTAAGAATTGGCCATCACCGAAGAGTATATTTGAGGTGAGAAGTTTTCACGGATTGGATAGTTTCTACCGGAAGTTCATCAGGAATTTTAGTGGAATTAGTGCACCAATGATGTACACAGTGAAGAAGAAACACAAGTATTTTCACTGGACATAAAAGGCTGAGAAAAGCTTCAATTTGTTGAAGAAGAAATTCACGGAACAACCAATTCTGGTGTTGCCGGATTTTACAAAGACATTTCAAGTAAAATGTGATGCAAGCGGATTTGCAATAGGGGCAGTCTTGAGCCAAGAATATAGGCCGATAACATACTTTAGTGAGAAGTTGAATGAAGTGAAAGTGAAATACTCCACGTATGACAAGGAGTTCTATGCTATTATTCAGGCATTGAAAAAATGGAGACACTACTTGATTCTCAAGGAGTTTGTCTTATACAGTGACAATCATGCTTTGCAATTTGTGACTCAATAGGAGAAGTTGAATCAAAGACATGTAAAATGGGTTGAATACATGCAGAACTTTACTTTTGTAACCAAGCATATTTCTGGAACTGCTAACAAAGTTGTTGATGCTTTGAGCAGGAAATGTTTGTTGTTGCAGGAGTTCAGAGTCAAAACATTGGGTTTTGATGATCTTAGGGACATGTATAGAGATGATCTCGATTTTAAGGAGGCATATGACGTAGTTGAGAATCCAATTATTAGGGACAGAGGTCAATGGATAGAATAAATGATCCAGGATGGATTTTTATTCAGGGGCAATCAATTATGTATTCCAAAATGCTCCATGAGGGAGAATTCGCAGAAGGATAAACATAGTGGAGGATTGTCCGGACATTTCGGTCATGACAAGACGTTCAAAAAGATAAATGAGTCATATTTTTGG
Organism: Picea engelmannii; assembly: GCA_009831015.1. Taxonomy (NCBI): domain Eukaryota; kingdom Viridiplantae; phylum Streptophyta; class Pinopsida; order Pinales; family Pinaceae; genus Picea; species Picea engelmannii. The sequence goes on along the minus strand of ML779202.1, from coordinate 735,325 downwards.
CTAGGAATGTGAGAAGACGTCAAAATATTCATGGACAGATGTAGAATTTGTCATCATTCAAAAGGAAAGAGGCAGACTGCAGGTTTTTATCAACCATTACCCATACCTGATAGGCCGTGGGATGCAGTCAGCATGGACTTCATATTGGGGTTTCCAATAACACAAAGAGGGTTTAACTCAATCTTTGTGGTAGTGGATAGATTTTCCAAAATGGAACATTTCATACCATGTCAGAAAACTAGTGATGCAACTCACATTGCAAATCTATTTTTCAAAGAAGTCATTCGACTTCATGGCTTACCAAGGAGAATAGTTTCGGATTGAGACACCAAGTCTGTGGGACACTTCTGGAGGACCTTATGAAAAAATCTGGGAACAAACTTATCGTTCAGTTCATCTTATCATCCTCAGATGGATGGACAGACAGAAGTTGTGAACAGAAGTTTGGGAGACTTGTTGAGGAGCTTGGTGACAGAACACCACAATCAGTGGGACAATATTCTGCCACAAGAAGAATTTTCTTACAATGATTCAATCAACAGAAGCATAGGGTAGAGTTCATTCTAGATTGTTTATGGGATGTAGCCAAGAGGAGTATCTGAACTGAGGGATTCAGAACATAATGCAACTAGGAGTGCTAGTGCAGAGGATTATGTTGAAACAATGAAGGAACTTCATAGCCAGGTGAAGGAGCGATTGAAAAACTCGAGCCAAGAGTATAAATGTAGAGCAGATCAACACAGGAGACAAATTCAATTTGAGGTTGGTGATTTGATTCTGGCACATATGAGAAAAGAAAGATTCCTGAAGGGGACATATAACAAACTGAAGATGAAGAAGATCGGACCATGTAAGGTCTTGAAGAAATTTGGGGCAAATGCTTATGAGATTGAATTACCCAATGGGATCGAAATTTCTCCGATATTCAATGTCTCAGATTTGTACCCTTACAAAGTTGATGAAGCAGAAGAAGGTAATGAACAACTAGAGGTTTAGTGGACAAAATAGATGCCAGTTGCAGAGAAGCCAAAGATGGAAAGCATACTGGACAAAAGGGTTAGCAAGAAGACCAGGCGAAAAGAATACTTTGAATACTTGGTCAAGTGGAAGGGACATCCAATTGAAGATGCCAGCTGGGAGAATGAAGCAGAGATTCAAAAGCATGGATAGACCGTGCAAGAGCTCATGGATAGGAGCCCATGAAAATTTTCAAGCGAGGGAGTATGATGCAGGAGCATTGCCAATTCCAAGCGAGCGTGGGGCACACACCAACGCATTTTGGCATGTGATAAAATTGTTTGAATGTTTTTGAAGTGGATGTGCCAAACATAAATGAAATAATTAAGGAAGGGCGTACTTCCATATTGTAAACAAACCTTGAGCATCCCACTCTCGTATGTATTAGGTGAAGGCATTTATGTTAATGAATGTAAGTAGGTAGACTTGAATCCTTAGATTAGATAGTTTTAGGAGCCAGAGGGAAAATGGATATAGATACCCTCCCTTGTATTATTGTAACAATAAGCAGCATTATGAGAAGAGAGAATAGGAGAGTAGAAGCAGAAAATTGTGTAGAAAACCCCATGTATAGAAGTTCTAGATTAATACAAAGATTTTTAGTTCAGACTCATGGTGTTCAATCTCTTTTCTGTCTTGTGCATGTTGATTGATATATGTTTGTTTACTCTCTATTATGCATTTTCTTTGATGCGTGAATGTTTGATTTCATATTTAATGTCTGAAATCTGAAGAGAGGGAGAGTAAGGAATGAGTTTCAATTGTTTCTCTGTCTGAGCAAGAGTTTTCCTGCAAGGAGTGCAGTGAAATTGTCTGCAAGGTGTGTGTTTGACAGAAGTCAGAGTTCATCCCTACAAGCTTAGAAGAGATAACACTGTTCTCATTCTCACAGAAGTGCAAATCAAGCACCGGATCCATGTAGGGTGTGCGCAGGCCAAGTAGATTCACAAGGTTGCAACCTGAGGGAAGGAGTGAAGGACTGCTGCTGCAAAGTGAGTGCGCAGAGTCTAAAATTTCAAATACTTGAAATTATTCAAGAACTACCACAAGGAGTGCATGTAGGAGTCTTCTTGAGGACTTGAGTCATGGAGAAAGCTCAAAGGAATTTGTTCCTTAAAACTTTGGAAGGAGGCGCAGCCACTTTGGTTTGCTAGCAGACAAGTTTTCGTGAAGATACCGTGTTCATTTCGACAAAATTGTCAAGGAGGAATTTGACGGTCAGAATCCTTCGTGGAGGATTCACAAAGTCCCAGAAGCCGTTAGATCTCATAGAGGAGCAAGGGAGTTACGACGGCATTCATCCAATGCAAGATTGGGAAAATTGGACCATAGGATCTGAACCAACAAGGGTCATTGGATCACTCGCAAAATCACATCTCGGGGTTTTGGGAGGTGAAGGGTCGAAACCTTTGTAGTGAGACTCGTGAAATCACGAAAGGCGAAGTCCCGAAATAGAGGGAAAATATAAGATGCTCGATTGGAAGGAAACGTGTCACGAGATCACCTTTATTGGGGACTCAGACATCGGAGGTAGGAAAGGGAGGTCATTCAACTTCACGAGTGGCGAAGCTGCGAAGTGAATCAAGACCGTCTATCTAAAAGTGGATAGGTGGCATACTCACTGAGAGGTCAGAGTCTCATTGACCATTTCAAGTTTTTGTGAGTTGAGGAGCTAAAAGTTTAGCATTCGGATTCGCAAAGTTGTGAATTTTGAGAACTCCAAAAAGGTGGGAATTTCCATCGTGGGACTCACGAAGAAGACGTGTCGAAAATTCACCATTTCGACATATCGGAGGATAAGAGGTCGAGACTTTCATCCTGAAAGTCCCGTAGCAGTGAGTAGCGAAGTCATGAAAGAATCTAAGTTGTCCATCGGAGGAGGACAGGTGTCAGAGATCAGAGGACCTTGCAAACTCAGAGGTTCGCAGGGTGAAAGCCCAAGAGTCGGGTACTTCAAGTCCTGAAGTCACGAAAGGTGAAGTCGCAAAGTGTTGATGCCAGGCACAAGGGATGCATGGCAGAACCACGAAGGTGGGCCCGAAAAAATAGATGGGTGGACACGTGTTTCCAGGAGGAAGGGAGTCAACACTTCATTGACTTCTCACTTCTCGGGAGTTCGTAAGGTAAGAGCTCGAAGGCACGACTTTGAACTCGCGAAGGCGTGAAAGACGAGAGGAGCCAATGATAAGCCTAGTCGACCATTGTGCAAGGAAGGCACTAATAGAGTAAGAGCTATAACCATTTCATGATTTCAGATATCGCGGAATTGGAGGAGGAAGAGTCGGGGTTTCAACTCGCGAACTCGCGAAATCGCGAACTGTGAAAAAGAACCTGTGGATTGATTTGAAAGGGGATTCCAGCAGAGAATCCAAAAGAGCCGATCCAGATCGAAGGGCATATAGAACGATCATGTGAGCGGATCTCGGTCCCAAGGGTCGATAGGTCTGCACCATTTTGTATTCATTCGCCGCTCAAATTGCTGCAAGGTTTGATCCTCAGGACTTTGCAAATGTTTATGGTTTTCCAAACACTATTCCAGACATTAAAGCTTGGGAAGATGTCCTTCCTAAATTTGGAGAATATGCGGATGACAATCCCGCCCAACACTTGTTTGAATTCCACAAGCTCATGGATGAATTAAATATACATCATGAAGATGTCCTCATGAAACTTTTTATGTTTTTGTTGGAAAGAGATGCTAGACTCTGGTATAAATCTTTACCTCATTCTAGTATTCCTTCATTGAAAGATTTGCACATACTTTTTCATGAGCATTGTAAAAGAATCTATTCAGCTGAAATACTTTTTGAATATTGTTGTAATATAAAATTCGTAAGACAAACAAATCATATACATCTTCTTGAAGAGGAGGAAGGAATATTAGAAATTTCTCAAGTTGATAAAGATAATCAATATGAAGAAGAGTTGGATGATAAAAAAGTAGGATATGATAGCTCTTGTGATCACATTCAAGAAGAATATATTCAGCATCATGGTCAACATGCAGAAGAGAAAGAAAACAATAGTTGCTTGATCTAGAAATTGCATATACCACCTCCTCCTTTAACAGAACAAGAGATAGATCTACTCCTGAATAGTCATGTTGCAACCCCTGCTTACATAGATCTACAACATTCACATAGTCCTGAACATGTGAGTGAAACTTCTTCTATTACTGAAAATCAAAATCTAATTTTAAATCATGACAACCATGGAACTTTAGAGGAAGTTATTAAACCAATTTATGATGATGATTTTCAGCCAGAGGATCATCTTGTAAACACTGTTTTGTTTCATTAAGAAGATAGAGTTGTCATGTTTAATAACCTTGAAGAATTTTTGTTGTTTGAAGATGCTTTAGACTATGATTTGGAGGAGTGTGGATCTGAGATAGATAGCTTCACAATTGATATTCCTAGCATTTGTCTGACTGATGACACTCCTGAGTTATTTGATGAACCTATTTATGATGAATATCCAAAAGAACAAGAAGAGAAGATTTATTTTTCATCACACACGATAATTTACAATAGTCCTCCTTTGTTTGGTGAATGTGATGAAAGTGTTTTTGAAGATGATGAGCAACAAGAAACTTTGGTTCAACAAGAAAGCAATAAGCAACATCATGAAAAATATCATCCTATGTATGACATATACCAAGAAGATCTTTGGATAGCAGGTGAAGGACATAAGGAGGGGTTATTGAAACAATTGATCTCTCCTCCCTGTTTAGCAACCATTGAGCAACAGACCAGTAAGTTTCAACACGACATTTTTGCACCAGTGGAAGAAAAAATTAGCAGTGGACAAAGTGTGCAAAAACATTTTAGACAGCTTGCCCAACAGGAGGAAGTATGGATTAATTGTAAAAGTGGTATATCTCTTCCCTTCTACGATCCAGTAGCAGTTTATATGGAGTCAAAATGGGGGACTGAATTTTTTATTTCCAACTTCTTGAAGTTTGAATTTCAAAACTGTAAGTACCTGATCCTAGGGCATGTTTTGAAATTTGCATCTGCCCCTGTCATCTTTTTGATCAAATATGGAAGTATAATTAAGTTTGTTAGTTAGGTACTTGCTTGGTTGATTTGGAAGTTTTCTTATACTTGAACAAAGCAGTGATATTGGTTAGAGTAGGTGATGTATATAAATAAGCTTGACTTTGAGCACTAGAGTACAACAGTGGTTTTTAGTATGTTTCTATTTTAGTTTGGAATCCAGTATGGTTTTTTTTAAAGCATTAGGACTCCATAGCCCAATGAATGCATAAGCAGTTTTTTGTTTCAGAAAGGTGCAAGTAAAGTGACAGAGTTCAGAGTTTAATAAATATGATTTCAGGTCGCCCCATGGATGAAGGCACTTGGTCTACTATTCTTGGCACTTTGCAGGAAAGAACCATCCCTATATGGAGCCTTTGTTGTAACAAATATTGAAATTTTAGCTTTCGGTCACTTAGGAAAATGAATGGAAGCATTGGCAGTGGAACGACCACATACACCGAGCATTAAGCCACATGGAGAAAAATCTCAAGAGTCTGGGTTTTTTTCCATCTAGGATTTGGCCGATGTAGATATCTTAATAAATATAGCCTCGATCTCTGAATTCACTAAAGTATTAAAGGATAAGCAGGGTCAAAAAAAGATTAAGAAAGATTAATGTTAATAAATCTCATCGCAATTTCACGATTTAGGATTTCTCTTGTTAAGAACCAAACATCAATATAGCATGGAAAAACCTCAGGAAAAGTACTCAACGCCTTGAAACTGAGATAATTTCAGATAATAAGCCTCTTCGAGGGGGAAACCTCCTTTTACCCCACTTAAATTTTCAAGTACAAGATGATTCAAAATGAAAATGTCTCCTTGGTATATATAGGAGACTAGGAGGTATAATTACAAATAATGGACTAAAGCCGACATAATTAAAATAACATTACTAATCTAAATTACAACTAATGGCCTAAAGCCGACATAAATAAAATAGCATTACTAATCTAATATGCCCCAATTAAGGGGTAATGAGCCAACATTAGTGTTATCCACATTTTTGGTTATCGAAATGATATTATGATTATGTCATGATAATGGAAAATCAAACTCCTCATTAAGAACTTTTTCCTGAAGAAGGTTACACTTATCATTTTCTCAAAATCCTATTTTGAAAATAGTTCGCAGGCTGCATTATACTCTCCTGCGGGAATCCTTAATTTCCGCATGCTGCATTCAGCTTGACTGCGGACTATC
>ML779202.1:704812-719044 GCA_009831015.1 Picea engelmannii | reverse complement strand
AGAGAGCCTCCATAGTTGAAAAGTGGTGGCACAGAAAGATCAAGAAAGCCACAAGATAATCTGAAAAGATGAGGAAAGAAGAAGGATCGGGAGAAATAGAGGAAAGACAGATGGAAGAAATATAGAGAATGAAAAGACAAGAATGACTGGCCAGTCAAAGATTAAACAAGAGAGAGGAAAGAAGAGAAAGAATTCCCCAAGAGGCAGGATGAGAAGGAGGAAGCATAGACGTAAGAGAAGAGGAAGTCAACATGAATCATGGAGGAGAAAGAGAAGATTCAGCCCTGATGACAGGAGAAATAGGGAATCTAATCGAAGAGATCACCCTAGTGGAAGCTAACGAGACCCCCCAGATCAAATAAAATTTCCCTGAAGCCAGTGGCACCATCCCTGAATCACCCATACCCCAAGTGCCTCCTATACAAGAAGTAAGTTCGACACTACCTTTTTGTGCAAGTTTTGTTCCAGTACAATTAGCTAACCAACCACAACCAGGAAGTGTGAATACAGAGAGACTATTGGGATCCCCTGGTAGATCACAAGAAATACCATTAGGGTTCATATTGATAGGAACAACAGGATCAACAATGGCCAACCATGTGGGAGGCTTGATTGCTAGATACCCAGAATTTTGGGGTAAGGGAGACGAAGATGTTGAGCAACACTGGTTCTTGTGTGAAGCAATCTGGAGATCTAGAGGGACTCCAGATGAAAATAAGCTGGTTGAGTTCCATACTACCTTGAGAGGTAGTGCTCTCAAGTGGTACATGAAGACCATTGAACCAGGCATGCCAGGAACACAAGGTCAAGTGTTCACACTTGACCAAGTATGAACAAGGTTAATAACAGAATTCAAATTGCCTCAATCAGAACAACATGCTCTGTCTGAGTTGCATGGAATCCAGCAGAGGGAAGGTGAATCATCCTAGGAATATAGTCAGAAGTTTAAATATGCCATAGGGGTGTTGGCACATCCAATCCACGAAGAGCATCAAAGGGAGTGGTACATTTAGGGACTGCTACCCCTGACTCAGATTTCGCTAACGTAACATCGGATAGCCACATTGACAGATGCCTTCGAATAATCAATGAAGATCAAAGACATGGTGGGATACCTGGGATTTTGAGAGTAACCCGACCCCTAGTATATGCTAATTTAGCACAACTACAAGGGAAGATATCAACACTTACAGAAATGATTTAGGAGTTGACAATACCTAGACTAGGATGACCATAGTTTTGGTGCACTAGATGTTATACAGAAGGTCATTTAGCATCTGAATGTCTGCGAATGAGAGGAATGGGACCTCCTCATAACATGATGATAACCCCACCAGGACCTATAGGAGGAGTTTCACAAGTATCGATGAACCCACCATTCCACCACCCCACCCCATATCATACTTTCCTAGGAGGACAAACAACACCAACAACGAAATATTTTGAGATCTGTTGAATCCATGGGCATGGACCAAGATAGTGCCCCATCATGCAAAAATATTTGAGAATACCAAACAAAGTACACTGCGAGTTCTGCGCATCCACCACACATACCACTAATCAATGTAGAGTGTTGGATGCTCTTGTGGATAGGCTAGATCGAAGAACATTTAGGGTGAATGAAAACCCTTAGGGACCAGGAAGAGGTCAAGGAGTTGGAGCTGGAGGAGAATTCAGAGGAGGAAGAACTGGAGGAAGAGGACTGAGAATATTTTACAACTATGATGAACAGGGTCACTTGGCTAGAGATTGTCCTCATCCAAGGCAACCATGGTGCTCTCACTGCAGATCCAATGGAAATGCAACCAAAGACTGCCCAGAGCTGATTGAAAAGTGGGAATATAGGGTGAGGCAAAGAGGAACTAACCTCATTAGTTTATAGATCAGGAGGATCTCTAAGGGACAATGGACCAACCTTAATATCGTTACTCGAGGAGGAGCGAAGACAGGAGCTGATGTTGATACTCTACTTTAGATTCAGAAAGAAACACCTAAAGAAGACATGTATGACTCCCTAAAGCAAAAGTTGTTCTTTAAACATGCCATAGAAGTATTCCATAATATTCCTAACCATGAAATGCGAGAGAACCCCCCTTAGCTGGTTGCATAACCTAGAACGTCGCAAACACCTACTTCACCCCCTGCACCTAGAAACCTTGTAGTCATACCAAGACATCATGAGAAACATCAAAACATAGTTGACCTATGGTTTCGACTATTCTCTAACATTATGGGGATTGATCACCTAACAAAGAAGTTGCAAAATGCACTGTACCTAGTCCTAGGAAATGAAGAAACCTCAAAAGAAAGGATTTGGGTTAACCTTCCTAAGAAGAGTACTTAGAGAGTCCAACAAAGAAAAGTAAGAACCGAAAAAGAATTCCAACTGGTAGCCCAATTAGATGAGTTCGAAATTAAGGATGTCATGTTAGACCTAGGGTCTGATGTGAACATTCTACCGAAGAAGATCTAGGAAGCCTTAGGAAAACCGAGACTGACATATTCCCCAATTCAGTTAAGAATGACAAACCAATATTGTATCTTTCCCATAGGAAGACTAAAGAATGTGGAAATCAATGTAGCAAGAGTAAAAACAATGGATGACTTTGAAGTTATTGAGATCATGGGATACAACCCCTAACCTATGCTACTCGTCATCGATTGGGCCTATGAAAATTATGTAGTAATTGACTTAAAGAAAGATACCATGACTTTTGAAGCTGAGGGAATCAAGGTAGTTCAACCTTTGGATCCATATGTAGGACCGAGGTACACAGAACCTGCTGACATGAAGATTAAATTTTTCCACCCTTTAAAAATAAAGCTTCTTCTTTTCCTGAGCTATGGAGCTTCCCTTAGTCTAAAATAGAAAAGAGTTAGAATCATCCCTTCCTTTTCGAGTCTCGAAATTTGGTTCCTCTCGAGGTGTGATCTTCAACTATCCCTTTTTCCCGGCACCAAAATCCCGAAACCATTTCAAAATATTAAGAAATATAAAGTAAAAAGGGGGAAGAAATGAACATTACTTTTTTCATTGCTTACCACAAAGCACTCTTTAATTTGTAATTAATCAAATCTCTAAACACAATTATCTCTCCCTTAGTATTTCGCGATTCGGTGTTCTCTCTGCTAAAGCGTTTTCAGACTCTTCTCCTTCAAACTCCCAGTCCTCGTTTTTCCAAAAAGTAAAAATTAAAAAGTAATTGTCCACTAATCATGATTATTATTATTATTTTTTAATATGAATGATTAGTGCCTCGCTAATCCCATCGCGATTTTGCAATCTAGGGTTTACTTGTGAAATATCCCCTGACAATGGGATCCCCGAAGTTTCGAAATGTGAAATCACGTTTTCTTTAAACAAACCCTAAGATTAAAAGATTAATATGTTTTCAAAACATGATTAATGATGACTAAGATGCTTTTTGCTTTTTGGGAATTAAGGAAGGCAATGATTTTCGGGTTTTTAGTTTCAAAATCGTTGATATACGACAATATTAATAATGGGTAAATGCAAATATTTTTGACGTGAGTTTGTATCTCTAAGCATATCTTTCAAATTAAAGAATTTATTTTTCATCGATGGTATCAATACACTTGCTACAACACAAATTTAGAGATTAATAAAGGTCCTGTGTGTCGAAGTTCATTCTTAACCTTTACCTCTGTAGTGAGTCACATTTGTCCAATTTTATACACTTTTCTCTGTAAATTGGTTTTTGGTCCAGTATAACCACCATGGCAGCCAAGAAGGCCACTAATAAAAATGAGGAAGTTTCAAAGGTCTCGAGTCAAGATGGAGATGTTGTATCTGATACAATACTGCATGCCATCGATTCCATAAAATCCTAGAGGAAGATTTTCAAAACTCTTGATTATGAGATTAAGAACTTCCCCCATGATGCCTACAACAAACTCCAAGATATAGCGGAGTCTGAACTTCACAAGATGGCTATGCGGTCGTGACTCCTGAATTACAATGACATGATCAGTTGGGCTTTAGAGTGAGTGAACGTGCAAGCAAGGAGCATTCTGGATAGTTGAGGGGTCTTCATCGGCTCCTTTAGACCATAACATATACAAGTAATGTATAAACTATATTCCTGTCCCAAATACATTTATAATAAATATTTCATCAGTGAGTTTCAGAGGAAAGAATGTTTTGAGTCGGACCAAACATATCTTGACATAATAAAAGACTGGTGGATAAAAAAATCAAAATTCAGGGCCGACACCCATGGTGTTTATGCCACAACATATTTAAACAAGTATATGGTTTATGTGGCGATGATGTTATGTAGGATTTTTGGTAAGGAAAGTCCTACCCACTTCCCAGCAGAATGGGTACCTCTTTTGCATGAGGCCGCAGAAGGTTACAATTTCAATTGGGATAAGATATTATCCGATAACATAGCGAGAGAGGTTATGGAATACCATACTACAAGATCAAAAGGACAAATAGCAGCCTTTTATATGTCTACATACATCATGGATGTTATATGCTTCTCAACTCATTTCCCTTTGATGAATTAGAGTTGGAAGCTAACTTACCCAGAGCCTATTCATGAATATCATTCTAAACTTTGGGAAGAAAATGCCAAAGATTCATTCTATGAGATTTTTCATTTCATGGTAATACCACTACACCAGATGCTATATGACTGTGCACCCCACCGCATTTTAGAGTTGTTCATAGGGATCCTTCGGGCAATTGTTGACTAGTTTATAGAGGACAATTTATCCTACTTCAGAGTTTTCAGATGTTCAATTCCTCCACATGTGTTCCCAAAATTCCTCCTTGACAGAATAGTGTGCAGGGGCGTAGCTTATCAAATAGTAATGGGTGGAATCGGGATATAATTAAAGACAACTCAAAAACAATCTTGGCCTGTTTTTCCTGTTCAGATTGGAAATTTTTCACTTCTCAACTTCCATCATTCCAAGGTTGAAGTGACAGCACTGGAGGGGGTCAAATTGGTAGACCTCGAGAAAAGGAAGCATGATCCTTACAAGTTATCGGGGAAACACATGGCCCACAACAATATGAAATCATATGAACATGATGAGTCCCCTTGGGATGACATGTTCAAAGGGACTAAGAATTATAAAGAGGTGTTAGAATGAGTATAGACATTGTCGTCCAGCTTGCAAGCTATTTTTCGGACCTTTAAGAAGCATAGACAGAGTGGTTTTTCCAAAGTACTGCAAGGAGAAGCAATCACCCTTCCTTAGGAACAAGAAAATACTCCCCCAGGCTTCGAACAGGAAGCACAGGAGAAGGAAAATCCCAAAAAAGTCCCACATGATACTGAAAGGCCCCCACAAAATAAAGAGGCCTTACATACAAAAAAACAAGAGACAAAAGTAGAGAGGAGGTATGGGATACCTCCCGAGTCAAGTAAGTTTACTCCCCCTTCATCACCTACTTTTGATGTCAATATTCCTAAGGAAATATAAGGGAAAGGATCTACAAAGATAGGAAGTCCCATAGCTTCCTTAACCCCCTTACAGTCCACCTTTGGATTCCCACAGACGAGAGCCATATTTGTAGATGACCTCACCTCTATCTTCATAGATGAGATTCCTCCTTATAATTATTTTTTCAGTAGAAAGAGGATGGTTGTCCTAAAACAAGAGATGTATATGAAGGAGGGAAGTATGGTAAAAAAGCATAAAGTCTTGCTAGATGGACAAAATTTGGAGGAGGAGGATTTCACTATAGAGATAGCAGGTTCCATGGGAGCCATTGCAACAACAAACTTTTTTATCATGGGAAACATGAGAATGAGGATAAAGAAGAGTAATAACATGATATCTCAATTACAGGATCAGTTAAAGAATGCCGAGAAGAACATCAAAGAAGAGGTGAGTAAAAGCTTAGAGCAGACCAGGGCTGTCGAAAGGCTAGAAATTCAATCACTCAAATCAAGCCTGGACGAAATGAACCAAAGGATACAAGCAAGTCAGGTGTAGGTTTCTCAGCAAAAGGAGCATGCAGAATAGTTACAAGCTAAGTTAAATTTGATGGAACGTCAGGTTATAGATTTAAAGCATTTCCAGACCCTCTCACCGGAAACGCATACAAAGATAGAAGTCGAGCAGGAGAGACTGATCTCCTAAATAACGATCATCTATAATTAATTTCAAGAGGTAATCAAATCTCTTGATAATATTATTTTACTGGAAAAGGAAGCTAAAGAAGAAAGAAATACTTTCTAGAAGGTGGTTGCATGTTCAGGAAAAAAAGAGTCAACGAAAAATCTAAAGCTCTCTGTCGCGGAACAAATAAAAGGAGACATCATGCTCAAGGTATGGGAAATAAATATATCTAAGAGCAAGAAGATATTCAAAGAAATCAAAGATGATTGTGAAGGAATCTTCGATTCTTTGGATAAGCAAGCATTAGGCATTGAAAAAAATGACTTCTCTGAGTCACTAGGGTAAATAAACATTGAAAAACAACAGTTGGACTGCAAAGAAGGTTTGAATAAGATTCATATTGAAATTTTACAATTGAAGGAAATAGATTCCAACCTAATAAATAGATGGTTGGTACAACCCAGTTTAAAATTGCAAGTGATCAATTTTTCCGACTAAGGTTTTGAAGACCGGTTCCCAAAGGTACAAAGAAAGTTTTATCTGTTTGATACTAAAGATCTTCCAACACCTCCTAGAAACTTTGTCCATTTTTTGGAGAAATGTATTGAATGTGTAGCATCAAAGGAGGGAGAGACTTCGACTAAGCAATGAAGTATCATTTGGAAACTCATACTATTGAAAATATAGATAAACAAAAGTTAATCGTGAAATGGTTAAGGTTGCAGTTTTGTAACTATTTTTCTCCTAGAAAGTAGGAGATAGTTAAACATCAAGTATGGATGACCATTGTATAAATACAGGGAACGAAGACTAAAACAAGGATTTTTTATCTCTCTGAAAAAAAAAAATTGACGAAGTAATTTTAAAGAGACTCTAAATTAATAGAAATGCAGATTGAAGATTCCAGATCTTGTCACTTCTGAGTTATGTGTTCCCTTGTCATCTCATCTTTCTTATATATGTTTAATTGATGAATGCTTAGCTAAAATTTAGTACAACCTCTACTGTGGAAATTATTATTCTTGTTATTTTAAATCATTTGCAGTTTTTCCTCTGTATCTGTTATCAACATATACAAGACCTGTAGATGCTTAGATTTCAACATCATATGCTTCATTAATATTTTTCTCATTTCATAGTCTTCTGTTACAATGTGAGATTCCTCTGAAATTGATGCCTCACTTTGCTAATAGCTTTATGTTTTTCTCCATATCATGCATGTTTCTTTTCTTTCAAATTTAACTCAAATACAAGAAAAGGACTACAATTTGGTCATACTATTTATTTGTGTTTTGACATCATTCTCGTTACATTGTGGAATAGAGATAACTAGCCTAAAAATAAAACATAGAACTTATATCCTCCTTTACTTTCCTCTTTCATGACAATACCAGTTGCAAGGCAGCCTAACATCGAGCCCGGTCTCTCCGATCAAACCAGCATTGCTCTAAATTTATTTAACACTATTTTACAAACATCAAATAACCGGGTTGACTTAGAACGTTCACGGGCAACAATTGATAGATATATCAGTGTCCAAGAAAATTGGGAATTTTAACAGAGATAGTTGAGAAACCGACAATATCCTTTACCTTTTTATCAGTCTTTTTTCTATTCTTAGCTCCCTCTTTTTTTTCAGATGCCTTGATAGTATACTTTAAATCCTTAAAGTATAAACTCAGGAACAACATCTTTTTGGTGCCACTATCGGGGAACGAAGAAATAAAGTTTTTTCCCTGGGGAGAATGACGTTGACGCTTTCTTTCTTTGATAGTGAAAAAAGTTTGAAAACCTTCTAAGGCTACCTTTATCTTTCACTTCGTGACTCCACATTGTTTAAGTTGTCTCTTAACCAGAAAAACACTAGAAAGAATCTAGACAACAAGCAGATTTCACTTTTTTCTGACCTCGAAAAAATTCTAAAATCAAGAAGATACTTCCACCAGACTGTCTCATCCACAAATAAAAAATTTCGACCTAAGTTTACATAGTCTAAATCAGAATATCAACACAGTGAATCAAGTATTCCACCCCTTTATGGGAAATACCCCGTTGATAAAGTCACACCCCCTAAATCAGATCTGGTTCATCCGATCTTTGAGACTGAGGCTTTCTCATCCTTTTCCCACACTGATAGAAAATTAAGAGATGCCTCACTTCCTATGGCGACTCATTCTCCCTCCCTTCTCGAAGTTCATTTTCCTACATCTAAAAACTCAAACAATTATCCTATATATATTGACTCAACTTCTGTTGATTCTCTTGTATTCTCACCCTGTGGTTCTAAAGGAACTAGTCCACATTCCCCAAACTCTTCTTTCTCAAGTTTCTTCCCCTTCGATAATCAATTTCTTGAAACCTATCCTTACAACCCCCATACTTTAACTGTTAACTCCACAATGGCCATGGCCAGAGGAGGTGGGGCTGGAGGTGCTACTGCGGGTGGTCAAGGAGGAGGAGAAGGAAGCCAAGCACCGCCTCTTCAGATATTTGAAGAATTTGTTGCAAGATATGCCCCTCTGGTAGTACTGGTCCCTCTCCATGATTTAACAGAAAATTACATGAAAAACCTGCCTAAGTTCATAGGAGAAGGTAACTTGGTTCAAAATTTTGAAGGGAAAGTAAGAACCTGGTTTCGAGGCCTAGTTGTCAGATCTATACCGTCATATGATGAACTTGAAAATGCTTTTATCCGACAATGGGGTGAACGGAAAGACCATCTTTATTATCTGACTAAATTTGGAGCTCCTCGAAATAAAAACTCTAAATCGGTCCTCGCGTTTACACAATGGTTTAACAAATTGTACAATAAGATCCCAACCGAGGTCAAGCCCTCACAACCTACAATGAAAGTGACTTTCGTTGGAGATTTTGACCTCGACTTCACCCTGTTATTAAGGGAGAGAAGATTAGTAAATCTTACCGAGATGCAAGATGATGCCCTTGAAATCGAATCTAATATGATGCCATCAGGAAAGCTGAAAGATAAATTTGATATGGGAAACAAATAAATCAAGAGATACTAGGAGCAAGGAGCACCCTCTAGATCAGGAATATCTTCAGAGGACAAAAATGGACGATATGGAAAGAATCATCAAAGAACTATCAAACAAAATATCGAGAATGGAACTAGAAAAAGCTAAGAATGAACATTACCATAGAAAGGAGTTCAGAAAGAACCCTAACCCTCAAAATCACGAAAAAAAAATTAAGAATGAAGATCAAAAGATCCAAACTCCTTTTAAAAATGAAAACTTTGTAGGAGGACAAGACTTGGAGGATTTCGAGGAGTTAGAAGAGGATATGAACAATATTGGGGATGACTACCTACAACCTTACATAACAAGACACGATTATGAAAAGTATTTCACTACAGAGTATGGGACCGAGAGTAGCAAGAATGGCAGTGTTTCGGAAGATTTGAACTATCAGGGAATAACGGATGGGATAATGGTTGAACTTCACCAGAAATACAACCTGAGACCTAGAAATAGGGTTTCCATAACCGTTCCAGTTAAAAAAATATTACTGAGGTCTAAAATTGATGAACCAGTTTCAAAAAGCACTGAGAAACAGACTGAAGGGACTATGGCCACTAACATCTAGTTTACTAAAACAAAGACAATGGAAACACCACCCTTGAGCATGAAAAAACTATATACCCCTGTTATCGAAACAAAGGCCCCTCAGCCAAGGAAAACTAAAAGGAAAGGGTCGGAGGTCCAAAAAATGGAAATTGACAAAACCATTGGAACTTTCAACCTAGAAAATGAAATCAATAAGATCAAAATTCCTATTCCTCTTGTAGAACTAGCTAAAAACCCAATATATCAAAAAAATGTTGCTAAAATGATTAATTTTTCAGAAAATGAAAGTCAGGTCGATGTTATAAACTTAGAGGATGAAAAACATAACATAAGTTTTGGCACACACTTCGAAGGTGCCAAAGACACTGTTTCCCCTTTCTACATTGCTTTGACCGTTCTCGACCATCTGCTCCATAACTGCATGTTAGATTATGGGGCATCTCACAATGTGATGCCTAAAGAAATCATGGATAGACTTGGCCTTGAAATCACTAGGCCTTATGGAGATTTATATTCTTTCAATTCGAGAAAAGTCAAGTGTATAGTTATGATAAAGGACTTAGTTGCAAACCTTGCACAAGTACCTTCAAAAAGTGTTTTAATGGATGTAGTTGTCACAGATATACCCCCAAAATATGGCATTCTCTTGTCCCGATCTTGGGGTGCCAAACTTGGAGGTTCCCTTCAACTTGATATGACATACGAAACAATTCCAGTTTTTGGGGGGCAATTCACGCAATTGTACAAGGAATCCAGGTTAACATTTACGGTCAGTGATCCTCTCAGCCCAAACAATTATGTTGTATATATTGTCGATCAGGATTTAGGTAATTGTATATTATCTATAGATGATGATGTGGATGCGTGTATAGAAGAAAATTGTACAGAAAATAAAAAAGAAAAAGAACAAATAGAACAGGATGTGTATAACACTAGTGTTTGGAAAATAGTTTTTGACAGTGCCTCATATTATCTTGGAGTTGGGGCTGGAGTAATTTTTGTGGCTCTTGATAACCAATTTTTTATCCCTTTCTCTTATAGGATTCAATGGAACATAGACCACACCAATAACGTATGTGAGTACGAAGCTCTAGTGTTCAGGTTAAAGGCCGCTAGGAAAATGAAAATTAAAAACTTGGAAGTTTTTGGTGATGCAGAGTTGATCGTGAGACAGGTTAATCGCCAGTATCAGGCCAAACATCCTAGGTTAAGGTCATATCAAAATTGTGTTTGGGACCTAATCGAATTTTTTTTCTCCTCTGTTAATGTTCATTTTGTCCCGAGAGCCGAAAATCAGCAGATGGATGCTTTATCCAAAGAAGCTTCGACTTTCGCACCTCCCACTGCTTTCAAACTTAAATATCATATACAAATGAGACATAGACCTTCCATACCCAATAAAATACAACATTGGCAAGTCTTCAAGGATGATGAACAACTCCAAAAATTCCTAGAAACAATAGACGAGTTCGCCGAAACCCATGCTGACCAAGAGAACCAAAATGATCCTATTTGGATCATGCAGGAAGGGGAGGACCCCCAAGAGTTCTAGGATAAAATAGAAAATCACTGGATGTTGGTTTTAAAAAATAATCAGATACCCAAGGGCTTGATTCCCTTAGAAATGATTTTTAGTCATGATGACATCCCTTTGAAGACTACCTTACAGCCTCAGCCAGAGGAAGTCAAATATTGCAATATATGTTCTGATGAGAGTCCTAGACTAGTGAAAGTGTCCAAGTACCTGTCTTCCAAAATCAAGAGTAAATATGTTGAGTTGCTTAGAAAATACAAAGATTTTTTTGCCTGGTCTTATGATGAGTTGAGAACTTATGATACAACCATCATGGAACATAAAATCTCACTAAAACCAGGAGTCAAACCTTTTAGACAGAAACTCAGGTAGATTAACCCTATCTTATTATCGGTGATAGAAAAAGAAGTCAAAAAACTCTTGGATGCTAAAATCATAGTTCCACTGAGATACTCTGAGTGGGTAGCCAACTTGGTCCCAGTAAGAAACACAAATGGTGAGATCAGACTGTGCGTCGAATTTAGAAACCTAAATCGATCATCACTCAAAGACAATTACCCATTGCCTAAGATGGATCACATCTTAGAAAAAGTAGTTGGATCTAACCGAATGTCTATGATTGATGGTTTTTCAGGTTACAATTAGATCGCAGTGCATCAAGACGATAAAGAAAAGACTGCTTTCACTACCCCGTGGGGTACTTTTATGTATGATAAAATTCCCTTTGGTTTGATGAATGCAGGGGATACTTTTCAGCGGGCCATGGATATCACTTTTATGGGTGAAAGGGATAAATTTGTTGTTATCTACCTTGACAAACTGACTGTGTTCTCCAAATTTGATGCCAAACATCTAACACACCTTAGACAAACCTTTGAGAAATGCCAAAAATTTGGTTTGTCACTCAACCCCAAGAAATCTCATTTTGCAATGCAAGAAGGTAAGCTCTTGGGCCATATCATGTCTAAATAAGGAATCAAAATCGATCCAAAAAGGGTTGAAGCAATAGACACTATAAATTTTCCTAGAAATGTAAAAGAAATCCAGTTTTTTTTAGGAAAAATAAATTTCTTGAGTAGATTCATTCCTAACTTCACTGAGATTGTGAAATTGATAACAGATATGCTCAAAAAGGACAACGAGGTGAGATGGACTAGCGAATCCAAAGTGTCATTTCAATGCATCAAGAAAGTAATAAGTGAAGCACTGGTCTTGGCAAGTCCAGATTACACGAAAGAGTTTTTGATTTTTTCTTTTGCCTCAGAACATACCATTGCAGTTATCTTGTTACAAAAAAGTGAAGAACGTTTTGAGCGTCCTATTGTGTTTTTTAGCAAAATCCTTAGAGATGTTGAGTTGAAATATGATATAATGGAGAAACAGGCCTACGCAATGGTGAAAGCTCTGAAGGCTTTCAGAACTTGTGTGTTACATTCAAATATCATAGCCTATGTACCCTCTAGCTTTGTTAAAGACATCATGGTGAAACTAGACAATGATGGAAGAAGAGGCAAGTGGTTAGCTAAGATCCAGGAGTTTGATCTAGAAGTCAAGATAACTAAAATTATCAAAGGTCAAGGTTTAGCCAAATTGCTTGCCGAATCAAATTTAAAAGTTCTTGGGATAAATCGACTGCAAGAGGACAAGGGATTCCTGGAAATAGATGAGCTTGATATCACTGTACCTACAGCCGAAATCCAAGATAATTTTTTGGCTTCATCCTGGTATCACGACATTGTCCATTACCTACTCACGCTTCAATGTCCTAGTGAGTTAGCCCCATCAAAAACTAGGATGCTAAAGTTACATGCTGTAAAATACTGTATCATAGATGCTAAGTTGTTTTGGAAAGATCCCTTGTGTTTTCTATTGAGGTTCTTAATTGAGACTAAAATAGAAGGGGTTATAGATGAATTCCATGTCGAAGTATGTGGAGGACATCATGCTTGGCGAGAAACAATGTATAAAATCTTAAGAGATGGATACTACTGGCCCAAATTGTTTGCAGAGGTGAACACTAAAGTTTGAAATTGCATCCCATGTCAGTTGTTCACAGGCAAACAGAGACACCCAGCTTTACCCCTAATTCTAGTTAAAACCGAAGCCCTGTTTCAACAATGGGGAGTTGATTTCATCGAATAAATTCATCCACACTCCAGTGTGCAACACAAATGGACCCTAATTGCTACTGATTATTTCACTAAGTGGGTAGAAGCTATCCCCACAAGGAATGCAACTGACTCAGTAGTAATCGATTTCTTGGAAGATAATATCTTATCCAGATTTGGTTGCCCTCGAAAAATAGTCACTGACAACGTGCAGGCATTTAAATCGATGGCCATGATAATTTTTTGTCAAAAATATAACATCATACTAGGGAACTCCATAGCTTACTACCCACAAGGAAATGATCTGGTTGAATCATCCAACAAAATTCTGATTACCGTGATAAAAAAGTTTTGACTGAAAACAAAAAAGCGTGGCATACCCATTTAAAATATGCTTTATGGGCCAACAGAATAAGTACCAAAATATCAATCGGGATTTCCCCTTTCTATATGGTATATGGAACTGATGTTGTTTTGCCAATAAATCTTGCTCTTCTAGTAATGAAACTCTACAAAATTCCAATGAAGAGCCCAATGACGTTACCAAGAGAATAAACCAGCTGGTCAAAGTCCAAAAAAATAGGGTCAAAGTAAATAAAAGGTTGCAAAGGTATCATGACAAAATGAAAGACTTATTCGATCAGAAAGCGAAAGATAGAGAATTTCTCCTTGGCAACTTGGTCTTAAAATGGGAAGCTAGAAAGGAAGACGTTGGAAAACATGGCAAATTCGATCCAATCTGGTCCGGTCCATACAAAATTTCTCCCTTGGAAGGAAAAATGTTTGGTTATTAGAAAACCTGGATGGAGACATTCTTAATGCCCCTATAAATGGGCGGCATCTCAAACACTTCATGCAATAATGTTTTTCTAAATTATCATTGTATATACCAGTTTGTTTTCAT
>ML779202.1:645323-661796 GCA_009831015.1 Picea engelmannii | reverse complement strand
AAGATCCTTCTAGAAGCGGAAGCTTCTATTAGGTCTTCTTACATCCGCCTTATTCTATTTTATTGAAAGGTCTTATTAATATTGACCTTTATTACATCCGAATACATTAATCTACCTAAGTGCGGGTTAGGACCTTAACATAAAGTCAGAGAACACCTAGTATACGATGGCACCTCAGATCTAGACAAAGTTTTGCAAAATATGGAAGAAACTATAGGAGAAGATCAAAGAATCTCGGTACTAGATATAGATTTCTAGAACACCCCCTCCATATGGTGGGCCACTCATAAATATGCACTCAGAACTTGGGATGAGGTGAAGCAAGCTCTCAAGTACAGGTTTTGGAATAGGGAGCAGTTAGAACAAAAAATGCAGACAGATCTCCCGATCACGCAACTGTTCAGCAGAAAATCAGACCCTAAGATACACATTCAACAGTGTGTGGCACAATGGCAGGCTACGTGGATACCCTCTCACTTTTGGGTTCAGGTATTGCCTCATTCTCTGGGCCCAATCCCAAGAGCTTGGTTTATACAACAGGAAACCAGATGACAGACATGCGATTGGAAGATACTGGAAGATCAATTTTGCAAATAATTCTCATTCGCAAGTAAGTACCTTGAGCTTGAATTAGTCCTACAAAATATTAAAGAACTTCTTTTTTCAACCAATAGTGATAACAGATCAGACTTTGTAGTGTTCCCCAAGCATACCCAGGAACTTCAGAATAAACTCCACTTACCCTTGATCGTAAGCCAATAGAATGTTATCAAATTATAAAAGCTTCAGAAAGCTCAGACAAATTAGAAGAACTAAGAAACATAGCCATCAAAGAGACCGATGGGAACAAAGAAATCCAAAAAACCATACCTAGCCTGATCGACAATTCCTACAATCACCCATTGAAATTACAGAAACTTAACATAGGGACAGAAGAGAACCCCATAATATCTTTGGTAGGAGACTACCGAGATGATCAAACCAGTCAGGAAATACAAAGTTTATTGTGGTAATATGAGGATTTGTTCCCAAATACTTTTTCAGAATTGAAGGGAATCAAAGGAGTTATGGGAGAAATGAAGATTGAGTTAAAATATGGATCCAAGCCTATCAGACATATGCCATATCGTCTTAACCCAAGAGTAAAAGAGAAAATCAAAAAGGAGATTGAAAATATGTTAGAAGAAGGCCTCATTTTTTCGGTAGAAGAAGCAGAATGAGTCAGCCCGATAGTCATCCAAAGAAAGAAAGATACTAAGGAAATTAGAGTCTATGTGGACTACAGAAGCCTCAATTCTGCTTGTGTGAATGACCCTTTCCCAACACCCTTTACCGATGAGGTTCTAGAACAGTTTGTGGGAAAGGAAGCATACTCATTTACAGACAGATTTTTAGGGTACCATAAAGTTAGGATTGCTGAAGAGGACAAGAGAAAGACCACTTATATTACCAAATGGGGATCATTTTCATACAACGTGATGCCATTTGGTTTAAAGAACACCCCTGCAGTTTTATCCAGGATTGTGATAGAAACCTTTAAGGAATTCATTCACAAATTTATAGAAGTTTATATGGATGATTGGACAATATATAGTCTTCTTAAGGAACATGTAGCACTACTAAGACTGATGTTTGACAGATACCGAGAGTTACAAATCTCATTAAATCTTAGGAAGTGTATCTTCTGTGTGCCACATGGGAATTTGTTGGGCCACATAGTTGTTACACATGATTTTGGT
Source organism: Picea engelmannii (assembly GCA_009831015.1). Classification (NCBI taxonomy): domain Eukaryota; kingdom Viridiplantae; phylum Streptophyta; class Pinopsida; order Pinales; family Pinaceae; genus Picea; species Picea engelmannii. The sequence continues at coordinate 660,057 of ML779202.1, read as the reverse complement.
CACCTTGGTGATGTATTGACAATAGTGTACTTGGGCTCTCAACAAGAACTTTCTGCTAAGAAAAGTGGCATTTATCTCCTTCCAGATAACATATTTTCAAGGTGAGTTCACAGGCTACATATGGTCAAGGGTGTGAGAATGACCCATTCTCACAGGCCACCTTCATCTAGGGTGTGAACTTCTTGTAGGTTGCTCTATACATAGGGTGTGAACTTGTTTTTGAACTTGGAAAAGAGAAGATGTCTCGAGGGTTCTATAAGGTAATCTTCTAGAAAATAGGTTGGCATTCGTGTGGTTGTCATTTTACTGGATTCCCTGATTTGGTGGGATCATTCTCATCCTTGTAACCATATCACCCTCTCCTATATATTGAAAGGACTCTCATGGAAAAGGTTAAGAAAGATTAATTGAAGAATTGGTGAAGGAATTGTGTGAAGAACCCATCTTGAACAGAAGCTTGGAGACTCTAGTAGGTCTATCAAGAGGAATCAGATCTTCTTCATGCAAGTATAGAGAAAGTGTGTGTGTTGGAGCCAAGAGTCGCCAAAAGGAATATTGCGACATCAAGGCGATCAGGTTGTATCTTCTACTTTTGATTAATATGATACAGTGAAATGTCCTTTTCCCATAAAGTCATTCTTACTTTATTGTGTAATTCCTTGATCATACACATAAGTTGATGATTGAATACATTTTTCTATCTTCACTTTGGTTGGTTTGTGTTGTCTTGGTCCTGACCTCATGAGAGCACCGGAGAGAAGAAGGAACAATAGAGACCTAAGGAAGAGATACAAAGGTATGCCACTTGTTTTTCCTTACTATCTAATTCAATGGTCATAACTTAGGGAAAGAGGCATGTCCTGTCATGTTTTGTTCTATATCCAGGTGGATCTAGGGAGATCTGTTAGTGTCTGCACCTACCAATTAGTCCGATAACAAAATTGGCAACTCCACTGGGGATGCAACCCATTTTTTAGTGGTTTTTGGTGTTTTTACTTGGTCATTTTCTCTTGCCTTACCTTTATTCATTTCTATCAATCTCTGAGTCTTCAGGAAACTCTGACAGACTCTCTGGGTCCAGAATTCCCTTCAAAATTTTTGTCTTTTTCCAAAATTTTGTCTAGTTTCAGGCCTTCTTGCACTGAACCCCTCTGTGGCCTACAAGAACCCCTTGAGTTAGAAATATTCGTTTTATTCCAGTGCAATATTATCTCACTCTTATTTAAGCCAGCCTACGAGAATTCTCCATTCTCGCACTGTACATTACTGATAGCCTGCGAACCCATTTTTAAAAATTTTTGGATTTAAAGTTTTTTCATGCTCAGATGCCCAGATCTATATAGGTGTTTGAAAAGAACTTCTTGGACCACTCGTTGATTGTTTCTTGACTTCATATTTTGTGCACGATTAGTCTTCAGAAATCAAAGGCTCTTCTTGTCCATCTTTTTCTCAACTCTCATCTCTTGACTTTTCTTAGCAAGGATATAATCTCTGATCTTGGAATCTGAGTACTTGTTTGGCTAGGAGCCAGTAATCAGTTTGAAAGTTTGGATTGTTTGTCTTTCTCATTTTCTCATTACTTGGAAAATCATTGTTCTCATGCAATTGAAAAGACTAGTCTTGTCTGCTTGTCATTTTTGTCTCCATTGAAAGATTGGTTTGGGTTTTGTTTATTGCTTATTCGTTAGTTATTGGTTTTCCTTACTTTCACCACCATGGTGTGGATATTTTTGAAAAGTAAAAAACATTTTTCTTTTTAAAAGCATTTTCATTTTGAAAATATTGGAAATCAATTTTTGAAATAAAACAAATGGAGAATTTTCATTGTCATGTGATTCGTTGAAGATTGCATTTTAAAGAAGATTGCATATTGTAGTTCAAGATTGTTTCAGAAAAATTCTCTTTCCCTCCTGTACATAGGATTCATCGAATGGAAATTGATATTTTTCATTCCTATCTTTTCATTGTTGGGTCAAAGTCTCACACAACATCGGTTTCATCTCCGTTTCCTTTGAGTAACAACAACCCTTAATAATATTGTGCAATTTTAAAATTTAACTAGTAACTCTTTTCTAGGACTCTATTACACCAACAATTAGCTAGGCTAGAGATTTCGAATAGGTAGAGAGATACACTCTCCAAAGCACAAAACACACAATAACATCTTGTGTTAAGTAGTTTCAAATTCCATTTACAACATTTTGTCTTGGGAAGACCTTCTCACACAAGGGTCAAACCCGAGGTCGCATTGATATTGACAGAGTTACTCACCCTACTTCATTGATATTGGTGTAGAGATTGCACGTATTACGGGGGTAACTTGCAAGTGGAATAGACTATCAACTATCCCCCCAGGCTTTATTATTGTCGTTGCTAACCTTAGTGGCCTATATTCTTAGGGTCTTACACAAGGTGACTATGAAGGGGCAAGTATTCACAGTACCTAGAATCGACGTTGGCCAAACTCACTTGGGCTCCTTGGAGGGTATACCCATGATTATGTGTGGGATCTTGCACCAGGGTGTAAGTCCATTAAGTAGGTCGTCAATGTAACTTTTCCACTGTAGCCCAGCGCCTTCTCATCTTGTTGTTGCGACGCTGGATTTCATCACCAACTAGTAACTTCGGAATTAGAAGGTATTATTTGCTTGGTGTTGTTTCTTAGATTTTTTACTAGCGCATGTTGTTTGTTTACCCAAGTTGACCATAGGATTTTCTTCGTAAGTTTGTAAATCATTCACAATAGACCCTCCACATCACTCATGTAGAATGCATGGCTTACCTCCAGAAAATCTTGAAGGTTCTCAACCCCTACCTACAAGCTCACCAGAGGGCTCTCCTCAACAAAGTGAAGTCCAAGACATCACCACTCCACAAGTGGAAAGAACTGAATCTCTAGAATGGTTTCGAATTACCAATTCTCGAGAGGACTTTTGACTTCACCTCGATTCTGAGAGACGTATTATGCGAGTGAATTCTTCCAGAGACTTAGTTGTTTTGTATTCTGGATCACCGACTAGACCTTTTCCAGGACCTGAGGGCCAAGATCCTTTTTGGTCTACTGGCATTTTTATACGAGATCTCTTTGGCTCAGGAGCAGGCATTGAAATCACCGTCTCACCTACATTCCCCGAAACCTCTAACCTAGACATAGTACCTTTTACTACTACTTATTATTTTCCTGGTACAGAAGCTCCACGAGCTAACCACATATTGACCCTCCCTTTAGAAATGGTACATTACATAGATACTACAAGTATTCACACCAGGATTACAGTAGCTAGCCAAGCCCCCATTGGCACACTGCTCTTGCCCAGTGTCACCCCGACACTTCCACCCAGATACCGTGCGTTGAATGCTTCTATTCCCACTCCTATGCAAACCCCATCCGGAACTCTTGGTGGTCCCTCTTCTTTTGGGCACTCTCCTCCCGGTTTCATTCTGACACCTCCTCAACCCCCTTTCGGAGGACCTTTTTCATCCTCTATCGGTGGCACTAATCCTAGTGGCACCATTCCATCGTTCACACCAAATTACCAGATTCCTATTGGTGGACAGTTTCACCAAGGAGGTTTGACTCAACCCCCCCTTGTAGGGAAAATTCCTATTGGAACACAAATCCCAATTGGAACACAACCCCTAATTGGAACTCAACCCTCGATTGGAGGACAACCCCCACCGACCCCACCCTATGGACAAAACATACCTCCATCCTTGGCCCAGTATTGGAACCATCTGATAAAACATAATCCTCAATCGACTGGGGGGCAATATCTTCCAGCTACATCCATTATACCCCCTGGTATAGGCCAACCATATCCAGGTACGTCCAATCCTATTTGGGGCTCAAATGCTCAAACTCACATCCCTGTTCAAGGATATAATCCCATGAGCTACTTTCCTCTGCAACAACCACCGAATATGACTGGGTCTTTGCATTATATGTAGACTGCTTATGGTCCCACTATTTTGCTGATGTGACTCCCTCCCCAAAGCCACTAGTACCCACATGTGAATAGAAAATTACCCTTCTTGACCAGTTTGGACCTCCCGGATCTATCAAGGATTTTAAATGACCCAATCTGTCACTATCCCCAATGGCCCACTATACCAACCAAGTTACCATATGACATCCCTAAATTCGATGGCAAAGTGGGAGAGGACCCAAACAATCACGTGATGAATTTTCACCTCTGGTGCTCATCCAAATCCTTGATGGATGACTCTATTCATTTACATCTTTTTCAAAGAACTCTCACAGGTTCTTCCGCGAAGTGGTATATAGAATTACGACGAGGTTTCTTCACTGACTTCAACACCCTAGCTATGTCTTTCCTCACCCACTACCAGTTACCAATCCATTATGAAACGGGGACCAAGATTTTGAGTTCTTTCAAAAAAAACAAATCCACTCATATATCCGATCACATTCAAGAGTGGCGACGGAGATGACGTCTCATCAAACTCGAACTTCCCAATTAATTGCTAGTAGAATGGTTCAAAAAATCATTTGTGAATGACATCAGTCATGAAATCGCCATGGGTGGAGTTGTCACAGAAGAATAGTCCATATGTCGTGCTCAATACCTTGACCTCGTTTACTCACAAATGGGTACTCTTTATGAATTACTCCCTGATGAACCTCATCCTTCCACTTCCACCACTTCAACTACTCCAGCTACTTCTCATGTAACTGACAGTGTGATTGGCACTTTCCATGCCCAACCACATTCTGCCTCAAGCAACAACCCCAAACCCGCTTCTTCTAATGTTCAAAATGCTCCATCTCCTACCCCTCCCACCGGTAAGACTTCTGAGGTAAATGCGGTTCAATCTACCCCAACCAGTAAAAACAAATCCAGAAAGGGAAAGGGTAAGAATAAGGAGGAAAAAAATACTTCACAAGCAGAGAAAACCAAAACTCCACCTCTTGACGATAGGGATAAGTGAAAACCCCTCTACCCTTGTCTTATCTGTGGTGATGATCACTACATGAAGGATTGTCCACAACGCACCAAGGTTACTAAGTTCCCTCAAGGGGCCCCGAAACCACCCGCTCTGGCCATTTTGTCCCAACCCCTCCCCTCTCAATAATAGGCCAAATAGGTCATTCATGACCAACCTTCTCCTTCTACTACGTCCTATGTATTAATGTGTACTAGCGATTCAAAGAAGAATGACATCGCACTTACCACTCGAGCCAAAGATTATTCTCCCTCTAAAGAGAAGGTTGATGATATAACTCCTTCATTGGTCCAACCCTCTCCCATGACTCCACCTACCAATGGTCCTCTTCATCTCAAATGACTGAGCCTTGACACAGTTCTTTGCCCTCCTCCAAAGGGCATCGTTCAGAAATCATATTTCAATCCCCATGCTTGTGCTTCCCAGAACTACAACATTGTTGAAGACCTAGCCCAAGCACCTTCCGTGATGTCAGCCCTCGAAGTCCTTCAAAGTTGTCCCACACAACGGAAGGCACTATTGAAAGCTATCGGTGGAATCGACCTGATGGACATGAATTTAATAATTTTTGAATTGGAAGATCACATTCCAAGGTTACCCCCTCAACTCGCATTCTAGATCCAAGTGATTGTCTCTGAAAAAAACATTTGTTGAACTATTATCGACGGGGGTGCCTCAACATGTGTCATGTATTTTACCCATTGGAAAGCCATCATCTCTCCCTCTTTGAATGAATCCCATAACACACTCAAAGCCTTCAATGGCTCCAGTTTTAAGCCTTACGGTGTCCTTCCTTCCTTGCCAATCATGCTAGAAGAAAAAACGGTCCAAGTCAAAGTGAAAGTCTTTAACACTCCTCTCGATTACAATCTTCTTCTTGGCCATAGCTGGATCAATTCCATGCACACAGTTGTGTCGACTCTTTTTCATGTTGTACATTTCCCACATCAAGGAAAGGTATTCACCGTCGACCAATTATCCTTCTTTAACTCAGATATGCGTACTAGAAACATACCGTTCATCGCCAAAACCCCACCAGCTTACGAGAACATCGGTGTAGGTCTTCTCAAAGACTCCTCGTTAATGGGTACTTTCCCCATTCCACCACCCAATGTTCCACACTCTTCTGTCGCTTCAATCAACATGATCTCCACCTCGATTCATGGAACCCCTGCATATCACGACCCATGGATGGTACCCGACCCCGACGATCATCTTCATTATGGTGATGAAATGCCTTTGAGTCCAGTTGAATCTGCCTATCAAGCCATTCAATCGACAACCCCTTATACCCCCTCTCTTGGTGAGTTATCTCTAGATCCTTTCCACGTCATTTTTCCCACAGATGAGATCATTATGTTATTCATGGAAGACACCCCTTGGAACGATGTACATCACTGTTCCATCCTCTTCCTGGAACAACACACCATTGAGAGCTACCAACAGATCTCAACCCCGTCAACCGTTGTCATCAATTCAACTATTCTTGAGTACACACACGATGTGTTTTCCGAAGGGAACTTGAGCAATATCTCACCCACTATTCCCCTCGACATATCTGTTATCACTGAAATTTCATCCACACGTGACGACAAGAACTCCGCATCATCAAAATAGAAAAGAACTCATTCATGGCACAAGGTTAACTCCATAGCACAGCAAAAGAGTCAAAACTATACAAAATGGCCAAAAAATTGCAAGGCGCTTTACATCCTTTGGGCGGGCGCGCGTATGCACGTAACAGATTCGTACAGGGCGTGCATATGTGCACAAGGCATGGTTGTTTGGCGAAAAACCCGCGCGCCTGCTAAACGGTGCATTTATTGAAACTGGTCGGCTTCCCAACCACTAATGGATCGGCTCCCAAGTCGATTTGACACCAAATCCGAGCTCAATCCTCATGGTGGGATGGTCAAAGACCTAATTGTGCCCTAAAGAGCCCCTTTTCACATTCAAAAGAGGCCACATAATAACCCAATGCTTGGCTATAAAAAGCCATGAATGACCACCATTTTCTCAAGGAATTCTTCATACTGTTATGCTGCTGAGATTGCTAAGGACTCATTCTTTGGMAACACACATTGTAGGCTGCATTTCATAAGCTATTCACCCCTCACTTGAGTGAATAAGCTTGGATTTCTTTCACCCACATTTTTCATCTTTTCATTGTAAAGGAGAGCAAGCTTTGAGGGCCTCAAGAGCCTTCCATTGGAGAAAGGAGGGATCCAAGTCCCCTTTCTTCTTTGTGTGTCTTTGGATTTCATCAACAGATCAACTTATACATTGGTGATATTGTTCCATTTGTCTCTATTTTTCATTTGTTTTACATGCTTATAGTTTTTATTAGTTTTAGTTTAATTTTTGTTAGTAGCTTGGTTGTTTTTCTTTCTAACCTTTTACCTCACAGCTGTCATGCCTAGCAGAGCCCAACTGGGCATGTAAGCACTCATAATTTGTTCACACAGTGACGAATTGGGTGCAAACAATATCCATCAAACCTGGAATTGTCGAAAATGTGCATATCAGAGCTTCATGTTCCCCTAATGAAAACGTCACCTACAAGTCACTTTTCAAAGAATTCTGTGACATCTTCGCCTGGAGCTATAAAGAAATGCTGGGTATCGACCCCAACATTGTGATACATGAGATCAAGGCATACCTAGACGCTAAACTTGTCCGACAACGCCTTCGTCTAGTTCACCCACGTAAAGCGGCTGCTATCAAGCTTGAAGTCGAGAAACTTCTCAAAGATGGATTTATTTACCTGGTGGCCCTCACTGAATGGGTTTCCAATCTTGTCTCGATCGACAAGAAATAAGGCACAATCCGTGTATGCGTTGATTATAGGGATATTAACAAAGCTTGTCCTAAAGACAACTTTCCTACCCCTTTCATCAATCAGATTGTCGATGATTGCACCGAAAGTGAAATCTTCTCTCTGATGGATGGTTTATCTGGATATAATCAAATCAATATTGTTCCCAAGGATCAACACAAGACTGCTTTTATTTCTCCTTGGGGCACTTTCGCCTATCAAAAACTTCCTTTCGGTCTCAAGAATGTTGGCACAAATTTTTAGCGCTCTATGTCTTATGCCTTCCATGATATCAAGCACATCGTGCAGCCATATCTTGATGACTTACCCGCTCATTCCATGCATCGGTTTGATCATCCAATCCACCTCCAAGCCATTTTCCTCCACTATCGATTTTACCATATACGCTTGAATCCTCACAAATGCATTTTCTGCGTAGAATCTGGCCGACTTCTAGTCTTTATTGTTTCATGTCAAGCGATCAGAGTAGATCCTTTAAAGGTCAACGTGATCCTCAATCTCCCTCCTCCTTCTACACTTCACCAGTTACAAATTTTGCAAGGGAAAGCAAACTTTCTTCATCGTTTCATCCCGAACTATGCCGAGATAACTCTTGGATTTACGTGACTACTCAAAAAGGGGTCTGAGTTCATATGGGATACCATCACAAACAACACCTTCGAAGCTTTGAAACTTTCCTTGACATGTGCTCCACTTCTCTTCCCCCTCGATTATAGTCACGATTATTTCCTCTACCTCTCAGCCTCGGATTACACCATCGCTATGGTTCTCGTCCAAGAGGATGATTCTCATGATGAACATGTTATATATTACTTGATTCAAAGTCTAATGCCTACTGAAACCAAGTATTTACATGTCGAAAAACTGGCCTTGGCAGCTATCCAAACAGTTCAACGCTTTCGGCACTATATCCTCTCTCGCAAGACTACGGTGATTTCTAAATGCAACCCTATGCAACACATTCTCACAGGTCAATTTATAGGGGGAAAATACTCCACATGGATCATGATACTCCAGGAGTTTGACTTGGAATTCGAACGAGCTAAGTCCAAGAAGTCCTTAGTGTTTGTCGAGTTGATATGCGACTTTCCCTACTCTGAAACGGAAAATGTAGAAGCTGATTCATTACCCAATGAATCCCTTTTCCTAATTAGTTTCGATGATCTTTGGTATGGCGATATCGTCATATATCTCAAAACCTAGACTTTCTAGCCCAATTTGTCCAGTACTGACTGGCGTTGAATATGCTACCAAGCCCATCAATATATTATCCTCGGGGATACTCTTTATTGTCGTGGGATTGAATCAGTTTTTCGACACCGCCTCACGTTCGATGAAGCCGAGAAATCCTTAAATGAATGTCATTATGGAGCCTATGGTGGTCATATGTCTGGGTATGCTACTACCCAAAAGATCTTATGAGCAGGGTGTTGTAGGAAAATCTCCCCGCGGACAGGTAGATTGCCTCAAAGAGCTTGACCCTAACTCTAAGACAGAAAATGCTTAACGTGGACACTGACTTCCTTTCAAATCTATACAAACTAACACATGATAAGGAAGGAGAACAAAAGTACCTTTTTATCGACGTTTGTCCCTGCACGCTCCGAGTTGAGCTCCGATCCTTTGATCCTCGCTAATTCCTATAGACAAACAAGATATGACCACTTCCTACTCTATTGATGTTAGCTTGAAAACAGATCTATCTATCAATGATAAGTTCATGTAACATTAAACACAAAATAGAAAGAAACAGGCCAAGCGTGTCATATTAATGAGAATAACGACAACAGTACTTACAATCGTAGATGTGAATGTGATAGCTTCGTCAAGTCCCCTTCGTCTAACCCTTTCCTGGAAGATCCACAACCTGGATAACAACAGCTTCATTGATCACTCTCCTTTGGTTGACTGTGTGTTCCCTATAAGATCATAGGTTTCATTCTAGAAATTATTCCCCTTTTCACCATCATAGATCTTGCTTATATAGGTTAAGAGGAGCTTAACCTCTTGAGTTATCTTTAGAACAAGTTGGGGAACTTCATCCTCAGATCAAGGATTCTCTGATGGAACCAAGAATTCGAATGCAACTGCCTTCTAATCTTGAAAGATCCTCCCCTTTTTCTTTTCAACGGGCCAACCATTGCCCCAGATTAGGAAGCACTCCCTCAAAAGGAGCATCAGAGTGTTGTAGCGCTCCCTAAGAAGCTTAAGGGGAGTGCCAATGCCCTAAATGTGGATAGGGCTCCTTGAAAGGGACAGGGGAGCGTTATAACGCCCCCTGAAGCCTTATAGAGGAGCGCCAATGCTCCCTAGACTGATATAGGGGAGCACTCACCCTCAAAACCTTTGATTAGGAGCTCTTCTTAGGTGTCAAGAGTTCCTTGACTTCAGTTAACCAGTTCTCCTTCTCCAAACCTAGTGTATGAGGTGTTTTAAGTGCCTCCTTAGTGTCGTCGTTAAGGCAGTATGCTTGAACAGTGTTTGCAACACTTATGAACAACTTGCGACACTTGCAAAATTTGTAAGGAAGATGCGACACTTACGACAATTGAGAGGAACATGCGACACTTATCCAGTTGAGTAATTTTGATGTGTAACACAGGGTATTTTTGACCTTCTTTATTTAATGATTGCATCATCACTGTCCAAAAATGCCATGCTTGCTAGACCTATAATCATAAGATATGGTCACATCCCACTCCTCTTCACCCTGTGGTCTCTGTTGGTCCCTTTGAAAAATGGGGCATCGATTTCATGACATGTCACCCCCACTTGGTCGGGGGGCATGGATACATTATTGTAGCCATAGATTATTTTACGAAATGGGCCGAGGCGATGCCGACATTTGAAAATACTGGAAAGACCGCAACATTATTCATTTTCAATCACATCATAGCTGATTTTGGTGTTCCTCAGGCTATCATCACCGATCACGGTAGCCACTTTAGAAACTTCATGATGTCCAAACTCACTAAAAATTTGGGTCTTCACCCTGAAAACTCAATGCCCTATTACCCACAAGCCAACGGCCAAGTTGAAGTGATTAATAAAGTTCTCATAACCATGCTTCAACGAATGATAGGGATTCACAAACCAAGTTGGCACATAATGTTGTTTTCATCATTGTGGGATTACCGGGTGTCCATTAAGTCCGCTACTGGGTTTACACCTTTCCAGTTAGTCTATGGTCTAGAAGCCATCCTCCCAATTGAATGTGAGATACCCTCCTTAAAACCAGCTGTCAAGCTCCTACCAAACACTTCTACTAAGAAAGAACGTCTATTGTATCTCATGCGATTAGACGAAACTTGATGCGATGCTACCCTAGTCATAGAAGCCCAGAAGAAACATGTCAAGGCCCAATACGACAAACATGTTAAGCCCCGCTTTTTCTCCAAAGGAGATCTGGTTCTCCTCTACGAACAAGATCGAGATATGCTAGGGGATAGAAAATTTGAAGCCATGTGGCAAGGTCCTTATATTGTTAGACGACTTTTGGAAAAAGGAGCTTACAAGTTAGTAGACTATGATGGTATCCCTTTGAGTGAACCCAAAAATGGGTTGTACTTAAAGAAGTACTATGCAAAAGATCACCTGTGCATGAGTACTTGTATTTTATTGTATCATACTTCTTGTGTGTTACTGTAGTATGTTTTTTTTGTTATCTAGTCTCTACCCTTATGTGACGTTGTGTTTGATTTCTAGATGTCGGAGTCTTTTCTACCCCACATTGGCTTCGCTGATGTCCCTAGCCGTAGTACTCAGAACCTTGCTTCTACTACGTGGGAAATTTACGCCCCTACAAACAAACTTATCATTCTACGAGGTGTGTGCATCGGTCGTGCGACCAACAATATTATAGAGTATAGCATCATTATCGAATTGTTGATTGATTCTATCTCACTTGGTATCTGTCACTTGGTTGTGTGACTCGATTCACAGCTCGTAGTACTACAGTTAAGTAATTTCTATGCTATTCGAAGTCCTACTTTGTTATGGGTATATTTGCAAATTCACCTCTTGGAACGTTATTTTGATTATATTGAGCATCAACATATTCCTAGATGTCTAAATACATTAACTGATGCATTAGCTAACTATGTATTAGAAAGAAATTTGGGTCATTTATAAATCAATCACATCACAAGGATCACACAACACAAGATAAGCTGGTAGAAGCCGTATGTATATATAACGATCAAAAAGTTTTTTTTTTTTACAAAAAAGTTCTGTCCAAGGACTAAAATTTCAAAATCTGAAGCTCATAGCTTCTACAAAGTGACATCATGGATGATGTTCACAGTAACACACGATTTCCCGGGAATCCCTATGAAGCAGTCAACCAACAGACTCTGACACCCCCACTATATGACGTTGATAACGTCGCGAAACCTCTCTAAGAGGCATGTCTGGAATGTCTGCAGTCAAACCCTCTAAGTTTTGTTCAACTGCCTCATAATCTTCAGCGTCCCATCATGGCACTGGAGCCACCTCTCCTCATCGCTGAATAGGAGAAGTACCTGGAGGTCGATAAGGCCCCACGTATGTGTCATCAAAAAAGAATTTTTGTAATTAGACCTTGGACGAACATAAAAACATTTACATATAATAAAATTCACAAAAACATTTAAAAAGTAAAAAATGTGTTCTTCTTACCGAGATCCCCCCACTGAGTGCCCTCGGGCAGGGCCAAGTCCGAATCCCCTCGGAATTCCAACTCGACATAGGCATAATCATCGACCATTAGCATATGTGGTCGCAACCAGTTAAATAAGGAATCATTGTATTTGATGATTGGTCCAACTACATGTCGGGCCATGAGTTTACACCAATTCAGCATTCTCAAATCCTACGGATCTGGTAAACCCCACTCAACCTTCAACCTTAGCAAGGGAACCCTCTCAAGAAAGAATGTCACCAACAATGAACCATACCCGAATTACTTCAGGTCGCCTCTCTTGCATTTGGTCAACTTCCTCTTCATGCTACGAAGCACTACGCCTGACCAGTTAAAAACTTGAGGCTCAGTACACTCTATGGCATATTGAAAGTAGATATAGAGATCCATGTGTGGAGTAGTTCTCCCAACCATACAAGAAATGGTGAACAAAATAGTGCGAATGGTCAAATCCTGCACCCCCCAAATGGCCATTTTTCCTTTGCTTCTTTCCGCCTCTGGAACACAGTACAAATGACAGTATTCACTCATAGGCAGCCCACCACCTCGGCTATCAGTCAAGATAGCATGGTACCCATGCTGAGACAGTCCTGTCAAGAACTAAATTTCCTTGATATCCAAGGACAATGTGTGGACCCCTACATGGAATACTTGTTGGTCCACGCCCCAAATATGAATGAGGTACTCCAACAGCCTAACTTGGGCCGTCATACCCGATATCTGAAATAATTTCAGGAGACCACAGTCTTGCAAAGTGGCAACAGTACCTGGGTTATTCCCGGTAATAACATCATCTTCTTCATGCTCTCTTTCACACCATTCCAGAACCATGTTGATAGACAAATACCTGCACAATAACCATAAGAAGAAGGTCAACAACTCTCTTCAACCATTGGTACACTTTTCATTGGGAAAACATCAAACAAAATTTTCACTGTGTGGTTCTCGTAGGTGCCCCTTTGGCACAGTGCCAGGTTCTCACAGGTGCCTTTGGGGCCACCTGCGAGAATCATGCATTCTCGCAAGTCCCATGTGTCTAGCCTGCGAGAATGCCTGAGCGCAAATTTGAGCCCTAAAACAAGCTAAAAAACTTGAAATTTACCAATGAAAATTAAAAATTGAACCATGAAAATGTTGGTTGTGGAGCCTGATTATCTTCCTGATGCAGAGGTCCTTTGCTTTCAGCCATGTCTATAACCCATGAAGTATTTACACCCCATAATTATGTACACTCTTCCACGCGGAGGAGTGCAGAGGGGGGGTACCTCCTCTGCGGGGTCCGGGGGATCCATCCCCCCAGCTGGGGGGTCTGGGGGCAAGCGGGCCCCCAGCGGGGGTTCGGGGGTGAAGCCCCCGAAGAAAAATTTGCCTTATAAAAGTATATTGTAATTTCATTGTAAATCTGGACCATTCATTATAAGGTCGCAAATCTAACGGTAGAGATTATGTTAGGGTTTTTTGCCCTAGAAGGCAACCCTCTTTTATGAGGGAAATGTATTGCGGCTATGTATGAGGGTGAATATTGTATTCTGAGAGAGGATACTATGAGAGAAAGAAGAGGAAGTTACAGTTGGTTTTGCTATAGGTTGTATCCCTTCATTTGCTGGATAATAATAAAGGAAGGACCTGGCAATTTCTCTGGTGGACGTAGCCCACATTGGGTGAACCACGTAAATCTGTGTCTCTCTTGTATTGTGTGTCTTCTGTGTTTTTGTTTCTGCATTTTTTTTATTTTATTGCTCCGCGGTCCTATTTTCTAACAATTGGTATCAGAGTGTAAGGTAACTCGCAACAAAAGAGGGTTCCTGGTTCGAGTGGGAGCAATGTCGGAATATGGAAAGTTTAGGGTTGAGAAATTTAATGACCAAAACTACCAGTTATGGAAGATACAGATGGAAGACTATTTATATCAGAAGGATCTATTCCTACCATTGAGTGGAGTAGCAAAGAAGACGACGGCCATGAAGGATGAAGAATGGGATATTCTTGACAGAAAGGCTCTAGGAACGATACGGATGAGCCTGGCAGTGTCAGTGGCTTTCAATATTTCGAAAGAAAAGACAACGAAGGATTTGATGGATGCACTGGCCAAATTGTATGAAAAACCCTCGACATCGAATAAGGTATTTCTAATGAAGAGATTATTTAATATGAAGATGTTAGAAGGTGGGTTTGTTGCAGATCATTTAAATGAATTTAATACGGTTACTAATCAACTAAGTTCTGTAAAAGTGGACTTTGATGATGAGGTTAGG
>ML779202.1:609663-635480 GCA_009831015.1 Picea engelmannii | reverse complement strand
AGTTGGGTGAGTGAAATTAAATAAAGTGAATATTAATGGAGCATTTAATTTCAATCGTTGATCTTGGGCAATGTGAGCCCTTGGATCAAAAAGAAACCTAAGAGTCACTTAGGGATTCTAAAGGAGGAAAAAGACCAAAAGAGAGCTCATTCTTTCCAAGAGAGATTGAGATATTGAGAGAGAGAAAGAGAAGAGAAAGTTTCCATTTTTTTTTGAGAAGAAATAGCAGCAGAAAAGTGGCACGAATTCCAAGGCAAAAGCAGGGCACAAATTTCGAGGCAACCAACAGGAAGGAAAGTCCATACTGTACGGATTTGGTACAAATGAATTTAATGATCCTGTTCATTTCATACAGTAGCACAAAAGACGAGGGAACAGACACACTTAATAGTCCGTACAGGTTGTATGGCCGCTGTACAACCGCATTTAATTTCTGGGTGCGATCTTCTAGAAAATCGTACACCATTTAATGCTGTGATAGTCCGTACGGTACGGCTGTCTGAGCATAGTTTTTGAGGTGGCTGATTTGGGGTATCTTCCAGTCAATTTCAAGCACGAAAATTGAGGAAGAGATAAGTTAAATTTCTGTTGGTTTTATTTTTGCTGAAATGTAATTTCCAGAAATTGAAGAAATAAGAAGAACTCCCTCTCTCTCACTGGTTTTCGCCACATTGGGGTTTTTCCAGGGTCAATTGACCAAATATCATTGTGTCATTAAATGTATGCTTGCTGGTTCATTTCTGAGTTTTAAGACAGGCATTGAAAAGATCATTTATTTCATGTGTTTCAGTCAAATTTCATTTTAATATTTAATGCATATTAATGTCTGCAAATTTCATTAATATTGGGAATGGGCATTAAACATTTGGAGTGATAAGGAGTGATTGAAACCGGGATTGGGATAAATTGCAGAAGTGAGAAAAATCAACAAAGAGGGGGGGTACCCCCTCTGCGGGGTCCGGGGGGTCCATCCCCCCGGCTGGGGGTTCTGGGGGAAAGCGGGCCCCCAACGGGGTTCGGGGGCGAAGCCCCCGAAGAAAAAATTGCCTTATAAAAGTATATTGTAATTTCATTGTAAATTTGGGCCATTCATTATAAGGTCGCAGATCTAACGGTAGAGATTATGTTAGGGTTTTTTTCCCTAGAAGGCAACCCTCTTTTATGAGGGAAATGTATTGCGGCTATGTACGAGGGTGAATATTGTATTCTGAGAGAGGAGACTGAGAGAGAAAGAAGAGGAAGTTACAGTTGGTTTTGTTGTAGGTTGTATCCCTTCATTTGTTGGATAATAATAAAGGAAGGACCTGGCAATTTCTCTGGTGGACGTAGCCCACACTAGGTGAACCACGTAAATCTATGTCTCTCTTGTATTGTGTGTCTTATGTGTTTTTGTTTCTGCATTTGTTTTATTTTATTGCTCCGTGGTCCTGTTTTCTAACAGAAAAAATAGAAGACAAGGAGCTTACCTCACTGCCAGAGACGGTTCACCAAATGGTTGTTTGTACCTTCCGCAATCAAGCGCCGAAATTCAAGGGCAAAAGAGGGGTTTTGGGCTAAAATCTTGGAAAAGTTATAATGACTATGGTAAAAAGAACTTTTACCCACTTATATTTACTTTTACCATTTTTTTTGGTTTTTATAATTGTTTTATTTATTAAACCTAATGCCTAATCCCCCTATGAGTGTGACTTTTTGCAGACATAATGACTTCGACCTCCATACACAGGGATACAAATTTTTTCTCTTTTTCATCGCATGTTTAAGTTTTTTTTTATGGTTTTTTGCACAAAACCTCGAGCTTGGTCTTTGTCTGTTCTCACACTCGAAAATACATGAGAACATAATCAAGAACACTTTTATCACTTTTTTGGGATCAACAAGGTTATACGAAAAAGGAACCCCCTAGAGTCCTCTTTAAGCTCTTTTCAGACTCTCTAAACATGAAAAGATTTCCGAGCGATCTTGCTATTTTCACGCTCGTTAAAGTATTTGAAGAAAGAAACTGTTGGGTGATAATTTATCTCTTTTTCGGTCTCTTTGGACTATTTTACGAAAAAGAAACTGAGAGATTTCTCTTTTAAGTATTTTTCCAGACTCTATAATCATGAAAAACCTTTGAGTTTTCTATCTTTGGACTCGTTAAACAAACATCGAAAGACCCGTAATGTGACCAAACCAATCCTTCCTAGGGTTCGTTAAACATACTTTGAAGGATGAGCTTACATCAACAAGCATATGTTATCCTCCTCAAGATTGCGTAAAAATAAAGAGGTACTTTCCAGAAATGGTGGGGGGAAATTTGGGAAAGGGATGTGTTTTCATATTCATATTATTGGTAGTAAGTGTTTCTCTTGAACATGACACCCCCTTATTCATTCTCTAAAGCCAGTTTGGGAAATCCATTTGTCTCTCATTCGATTTGTTACAAGGTCATATCCTGAGTCGTCTCTAATTTAATGCTGCCAAATCATTGGTAGTGTCATTCATATGTTCAAGAGAAGTTCATCCGAAATTGAGTCGGCCATCTGCAGTTGTCCATTCTCTCCGTCTCGGCCTTCCCTATGTCCAGTTCAACTTACATCATACTCTGTTCCTCTTTCAAAATCTGTTACTCATTGTGTGTCATTGATGGGGGATACATCAAGGCCCTCCTGTGACAAGTTTTGTTTCGTCGACTCCAGCTCATTATCTGGAAACGAGACTTAGAAATTATTTGGTACCTTGGAACTTGCATGCCTCAATGGCAGGTTTCCTTTCTTTCGACAGTGGGTTTTCATCATGGACCCCTGATCGGGAGATTCCATCGAATGTTTGACCTCAACTCATTTATTCACATTCAGTGGATTGTACTAATGTACCTTGGGAGTCATTGACATTAATGGTGATTTCCCTCACACTTGTTAATGGTTTCATCAATGACCAGTAATTAAGTGGTTTCTACCATGTTCGACTTCAGAACATGTAATCACATGGTTAGATTCGTACTTTTAGGTGACAGGATTGAAGACCTTGGGTCTTGTTGCCTAAATCTAGGCTGCGATGGAATATGTATAATTTGCCTACACATAGATCCACTTTGTATGTATCGTGGATATGTCATCTTAATTTGAATCTTCTTGCATGGATCCACAGTGTATTCTTGGTGGCTATGCGATATTTTTACGGCATGGATCCACGGTGTATGATTGGTGGCCATGACCTATGTTTATGATGTCATCCATCCATGATCTGAGTATGGGAATGCCTACCTTTGAACTAGTATGATATTTTGCAGATGCTTGGTTGTTTGCAGGTTTCTGATTAGGTGCGCTCCTAGTTTCTAACACACACATAGTTTACATAGTATTTTGGCTGTCACTGATTCTAGCCTGATACTTTGGGGGGCATTCTGTTACACATGATTTTGGTCAACTTGGTGATGTATTGACAATAGTGTACTTAGAGTCTCAACAAGAAATTTCTCCTGAGAAAAGTGGCATTTATCTCCTTCCAGATAACATATTTTCAAGGTGAGTTCGCAGGTTACATATGGCCTAGGGTGTGAGAATGACCCATTATCATAGGCCACCTTCATCTAGGGTGTGAAATTATCACAGGTTGCTCTATACACAGGGTGTGAACTTGTTTTTGAACTTGGAAAAGAGAATATGTCTCGAGGGTTCTATAAGGGAATCTTCTAGAAAATAGGTTGGCATTCGTGTGGTTGTCATTTTATTGGCTTCCCTGATTTGGTGGGATCATTCTCATCCTTGTAACCATCTCATCCTCTCCTATATATTGAAAGGACTCTCATGGAAAAGTTTAAGAAATATTAATTGAAGAATTGGTGAAGGAATTGTGTGAAGAACCCAGCTTGAACAGAAGCTTGGAGACTCTAGTAGGTCTATCAAGAAGAATCAGATCTTCTTCATGCAAGTACAGATCAAGTGTGTGTGTTGGAGCCAAGAATCACCGAAAGGAATCTTGTGACATCAAGGCGATCAGGTTGTATCTTCTACTTTCGATTAATATGATATAGCGACATGTCCTTTTCCCATAAAGTCATTCTTACTTTATTGTGTAATTCCTTGATCATACACATAAGTTAACGATTGAATACATTTTGCTATCTTCACTTTGGTTGGTTTGTGTTGTCTTGGTCCTAACCTCATGAGAGAACTGGGGCTAAGTGGGAGCAATAGAGACCTAAGGAAGCAATACAAAGGTATGTCACTTGTTCCTCCTTACTAGCTAATTCAATGGTCGTAACTTAGGGAAAGAGTCATGTCCTATCATGTTTTTTTCTAGATCCAGGTGGATCTAGGGAGATCTGTTAGTGTCTGAACCTACCGATTAGTTCGATAACAATAGTCTGTCGAGAAGGAGTATTGGTAGACCCAGCCAAAGTTGCAGCAATTACGCATATGACACCACCTACAAGCATTAAAAAGTTGCGCTCCACACTATGACATACATGCTACTATTGTAGGTTCATTCAGAGGTATGCTAACATTACTGCACCTTTGGAAAACCTCCTGAAAAAGGCTGAAATGTTCCAATGGACTCCCAAATGTGACAAATCATTTGAGACACTTAAGGAGAAACTCATTACAACACCAATCTTGATATTCCCAAACTGGGATAAAGAATTTCATGTCCATGTAGATGCTTCAAGAATTGCTTTAGGAGCTATCTTAGTGCAGCCTAGAGATGGAGCTATGGATCAACCTATCTACTTTGTGAGTTGAAAGCTATCACAAGCAGAGTGCAACTACATAATGATAGAACGAGAAGGTTTAGCAATGATCTATGCTTTACAGAAATTTAGACATTATTTGTTATGATCTCCTTTCAAATTCTTTACTGATCATTCAACATTAAAATACCTAGTTAACAAACCTGTATTGGAAGGAATAATTTGCAGATGGCTTTTGTTATTTCAGGAATTTTCCTTTGAAGTCATCATCAAGCTAAAACTATGCAATGTCAGACCCGACCATCTATCTAGACTAGAGTGAGGAGAAAGTGGTGGAGTAGTGGATGAACAACTCCCAGATCCAGACTTGCTCAGAATTGAGGCCATACTGAAATATCTAGAGGATATAACAATCCTTCTCAGTACAGGAGCTTGTCCCGAAACATATTCCGCAACCTAGAAACTCCATATGATCATCAGAGCAACAGATTATCAATTGATCGCTGGGAAATTGTATAAAGTAGGACTAGAAAACATCCTAAGACAATGTATCCTAGATCATGAAAGGCTGGATATACTCTGGGGATGCCACGGTGGAATCATAAGAGGACATGTAGGAGGAAAGGAAACAACACATAAATTTCAACAGGAAGGACTATGGTGGGAAACACATTTAAAATATGCAAAAGCATACGCCAGATCGTGTGATGTTTTTCAAAGAGTGGGCAAGCCATCACACCGGGATGAAGTTCCATTACAACTCATTAGAGCGCTACAGGCATTTGAGAAATGGGTATTTGACTTCATTGGTCCAATCAACCCCATAGCTAAACATTCGAAGGAAAGGTACATCATACCACAACTGACTACCTTACTCGTTGGGAAGAGGCAATAGTGGTACAGGATTGTTCGACAGATACTGCTGCCAGGTTCATTTTTTAGAATATCATTACCCGCTTCATATGTCCCAGAAGCCTAACTAGCGATGAGGGTACTCATCTCATTAGTAGTACCATAGCAACACTTACGACATAATTTATGAGTCAACATCATAAGAGTAGTCCATACCACCCACAGGCCAATGGAACAGTCGAAGCCTTCAACAAAATCTTGGAAAAAAGACTAACAAAGGTTTGTTGTGAAAACTGAGAGGACTGGGATGATAGAGTTCTAGTGGTATTATGGGCCTACAGAAAAACCATGAAGAAACTCCATAGATACACACCCTTCCAGTTTGTTTATGAAAAAGAAGCACTGGTGCCCACAAAGTTCATCACTCCAAGTCTATATATTGCGCAAGCCACACACATGATAGATGAAGAATTAGTGGCACAGAGACTTGTGGAGCTACAAGAACTCGAAGAAACCATATTTCTAGCAGACTTCCATCAGTTGGTTGAAAAGGAAAGACACAAATCTTGGCACGACTGATACATTAAGACCAAGTCATTTACATAGGGGGACAAGGTGTTACTCTATGACAGCCGATACTAGAAGCATCCTAGAAAGCTGAGTATGCCTTTGTTGGGACCCTTCATAGTTGTAGAGATCCAACCATCAGGAGATGTCTGACTTGCTGTTGTTGGGAAAATCTCCCTATGGACTAGAAAATAGAGTTTAGACTTTGCATGCAGATATGACTGAAGAGAAATTAATTTCTACCTTCCTCCCTAGATTTAAATCCCCTTTTCTTAGTAAATGCATGTAAATATCAACCTACCTCATTCCCAACGTTTGATGTCGATCCTCTGTTGTGCTTGATTCCTTGTTTACAATACTCCTTCCAAAGTTGACTTGCATCCAAGACAAGCAACAACTATGCATGCATACTACTTATATACTAACGGGTTAGAAATCCAAACATATACTGATCAAACTATAAACAGTTCCTGAATTGGGATGGGAAAAGCATTCTCTTTATTACTTAGAATGAGTTAACTTACAAAAGTTAAGACTGGCCACAGCTCCTTGAACCTGATCCTGGGCTCCTCTTCTTCTATCCTCCAACTTCTTTTCTTTAAATCTCCTTTGGCACAAGGAAAGGCTAAAGGGTTGGGACAATGAGAATACGTAAATGGGCAGAGTTTCTTTGCTATATTTTTCCCCTTTCCAAATGGGACCCCTACCCATTCTTTTATAGGCTAGAAGGAGCTAAGTATTTGGACAAACCCTCGGCCATGCATGGCCAGGATTTTCAGTTAACTCACCCATAGCTTTTTGTTTTATCAGCAACATTCCTTTTTTCATGCTTTTGTCGGTCCACGTGGGTTGTTTTGGTTCAGCCAGCGTGTACATGCATGTAGTAATGTATTAGGGCGCATGGGCCTTTATTCAAGAGGATTTTCAAAGAGTTGTTCAACAGTGTTTTGGAAAAGAAGGGATATGAGTTGGATTGATGCCAGGTAAGCATGTGTGGTGCAATTTAGGGTTATAACAGATGCCCCCTAATGTGTGAGGTCAGAAGAGCATCTGATGACATTACTAATCTTTACTGATGTGCCAAATGATTGAGCCCAAGGATCAGGAACTGGGAGGTGTCATCTGCAAAATAACAAATGTCTCACTGATGCGGGCATACCCATGCTCGGGATAAAATAGAACCATGGATACCAATCAAATACACTGTAGATCCATGTCAAATAACCATAAAGAGTAGCCCTGAACAATACATAGCGGAGCTACATCTCAAAATAAGAAAGATATACATATAGAGTATCCATCTTCCAGAAGTTGATTCGGCCTGATGGCTAGAGATGAGATCTTCAAAGCTCGAGAAACAACTTCAAAATATTCAAAACTTAGGTAGGAGTGTAATATGATTGTACGACTACACTACCTAGAGGTCTTCGACAGCTCGTCGGTCATGGACTTGATAATCTTGATGATCACACTGAAGGCTTCAGTGATTTTGAACAAGGACTTGATTGGATGTTTCAAGATGGTCGGGCATGAGGAAAAGAGACATATTGTAGAGGGGTTGACTCAAGCTTGGCGATAAACTTCCCTTGGATAATAGCACGAAAAATTATGAGACTTAGGCAACATGTATGTTAATCATAAGTCTACGAAGTAGGAGGTGACACAAACTCTCCATATGTTTTGAAGGATAACCAAATGGTGGAGGACACAACTCTATATAGCAAGAAAAATATTCCTAAGGTCGTACTACATACCATAGTCTGATGAAAAAATGGATAGATGTGCTTTATCCAAGGGCGACTCATTATGATGCCAATAAAGAAAATACTTTTCCATTCCTCTTTTTGGGGTATATTTGATTTTTTTGTTCTTTTCAATAATTGTGGAAAAAGAATAAAGGAATATTACGTTACAAGGGAGGAACGAGTGTTTCAAACATACATGATCAAGGCACAAGGACAAGATTGATGTTCTAGTAAAATGATACTAGAGAAAAATCCTCAGGGGGGCAAAGGTGTTAAGACACAGAAGCAACTTGTTACAAGGCAGAAGAAAACAATTACAAGGCTGGCGTATAAGGTATGCAAATGAGGTTAATAAAACACACAATGGTAACATCCTTCAATGTAAGTTTAACGAGCCCAGAGAAGGTAAGCTCGGTGGTTTTTCATATTTAGAGGGTCTAAAAAAACATAAAAGGAGACTCCATTGGGGTACCTTTTTTTAATATAGTCTAGTCGGTTCGAAAAAGGGTAAACTAGCACCGATTAGACGTCGATTCAAAACCATTTTAACGAGTGTGACAAGGACAAGATCACTTGGCCATTTTTTCATTTTTAAGGAGTTTGAAAAAAGCTTAACTATGGACTCCGTCAAGAATATTCTTCTGAACCAATTTAATGAGTGTGAAAGAATAAGGTCACTCGACGATCTTTTCAATTTTAGGGAGTCTGAAAAGAGCTTAACTATGGACTCTGTGGGGGTTTCTTTTTCGTAAGTTTAGTCCCTCAGGCCCGAAAAAGGATACAATTATACCTGAGAATACTCTTCTAAAGAACGAAAGTTCCATAGAGTATACCTTTGTTCGTACAGTTGACCATCTGGACCGAAAACGGGGTAAACTACCACCGGACAGACATGACTTCAAATTTCAGTTTAATGAGCATGAAAGGCCACAAGATCACTCGACAATCTTTTCATGTGTAGAGGGTCTGAAAAGGGTTTAAAAGAAGACCCATTTAAGGAACGTTCTTCTGGACCAATTGAACGAGAGTGAAGAAACAAGGTCACTCGACAATCTTTTCATCTTTAAGGATTCTTAAAAGGGCTTTAAAGAAGACTCCATAATGGTTACTTTTCTCAGTTAATCTGGACAAGATCGAAAAGCATAAATGCAGTCTCGTCGGATGTTTCTTTCGGATCTCAAAGTGAGCTTGAAAAACAAAAAAGTTAGCTCATGATAGACTCTTTGTGGGTCGATGCTAGGCATCTCCTTAGGGGATCTATATGCTCCGACGAAAACATTGTCTATGATGTCAGGGGTTCTGGAGATATTGATAGGTGTCGTTTCAGCAATGGTTTCCATATTACCCTTAGCATACATCTTGTGTGTAGCTAAGAGAATAGTATGAAAATACCTATCTCCAGTCATAGTCACGGTGAATTCTCCTGCTTCGATTCGTCTTAACTCTGGGAGGAAATATAATCTATGATGAAGATCTTCCCAAGGTTTGTCTGGACTAGTCATTGCTTCGATTACTGCTTCGTCAGAGGGAAAGACTAAGTCTAATGAATCGATGTTAGCGAGAGAACCATGAGCCCAAATAGGATCTAGAAGTGGATCTAACTCTTGTGCAGGAGTTGGATCAGTGTTAGTTGAAGCTTGTTGGACTAAAGAGTACGCTACTTCACTGGTGGACAAGGGCATGGACATACCCGGGTGCCCTGCCTCATCCATCGTGGCTGATGGGGAAGGAAGTATCCATGGATCATCGAAGTAAGTCATGCGGAACGAAGAAACTTGAAAAATATCAACCTTATGGTGATTGGATATAAACTTGATATCGCCTTGAGGGGGCGGGTAATCGAAGGTCCCCATCAAAGATGGGCACAAACCAACCCCTACGTTGATGACACCTGGTTGAGGATTATCAATCATCAGGACCGTAGATGCCCCCAAAGTAGGGTCTGGTTTGGAGAAAGACAATTGATTGATGGTCACTATCTAGCCCTCATTTGGAAACAACAAGACCCGAAAAACTGCAACAACCACAACTTTCATAGCATAAGTCCAACTCCTTCCTAACGAGAGGTTATAATTGAGGGGAGCATCAACTACCTCTACTTCGATACACATGGTCTTCCCTCCTAACTATACAGGGAAAGAAGGAATGATTCCATGTGGTTGGAATGAATGACCATCGAAAGTAGTGAGGAGAGTAGATGATGGAGACAAAACAGGCTGGCCAATGGCCTTCCAACATGCCAACGACATAACGCATGTCGAGGCACCCTCGTCGACCACCGTGCGGAAGATATTCTGAGTAAAAGTTTTTGTGGGGTAAGCCACTACTATCTGAAACACTACGTGGTAAGGCAGACGAGGTTTTAAGACGGTTGTATCTAACATGATGGTACCTAGATTGCAAGTCTCAATAGATCCCAAAGTGGTTAACAAAGCTTTCCTCTAAGAAGGGAAACTTTGGAGGACCTCCAATGTAGACATTGCACAAGGGGTTTGTGATAAATCTTCCACCACAAAGTAGTTTTGGGCGGCCCTTGCGTTTGGGTTATGAGAAGATTTTTTAAATGAACCTTTTGGAATGCGTGTCATTGTTTCCCCCAACATCTTCTCAATCTGTAGAGAAAGATATGGTAGGTCAGCTTCTTTACCTTTCTTAGAAGCACTTGGTTTACTATAGTTGTGTGCTCTAGTCGATATAAAAGAATCACCCCTAACCATATATACGTTCGTGGATGCAGGGTTGTTCGAAGGTAGGTAGGCTTCTTGGCTGCCTCCTTCCATGCTTGCACAGGCTTGAGTTAGATTTTGACCATGTTGAAATGGATTAGTCAACACTACCTGTTGTTGCCGCGTGACAAATTTTTGGGCCTCTGCAAGTCGAGGAAATAGATGGGTCAGGTGGTCTTCCATGCACAAGTTGCATGGATACCTCGCCTTCAATTTTTCAGTGTTTTCCCCACCAGCATTATCAGTGGGTTTTTTATCCCCCTTACCCTTCTTTCATTGTTTTTTCTTCCCTTCAGGATGTTGGGTGGCCTTTGGGTTAGTCGAATGCACTGTGTGTACTTCTGACATTTTGGTAGGGGGAGCATCCAAAGCAGTAGTTTGGCTGGCCGTTGTGTGTTGTATAGATAAATGTTGCAACTGCTTCGTCAATTTCTCAGTGGGCTTTGTTTGTACTGAACCAACAATACCATCAGCATGTGGTCCAACACTCTGTCTAGTTCTATCCAGTATTGAATGTGGCACATCTGGCAAGATGTCGTATAATAAACCAGACTGAGAATAGATGAGCTCAAACTATTGAGCCCTCATGATGGCATCTTCTTTGGAGGAAACTCTGAATGTTGTGACGTCTTTGGATAACTGCGGGACCAAAGACTTAAGGAACCACTCAAGCAGGAATGCTAGTGGGACTGGTACTTTGATTAAACTCTTTCGGCGTCTCCATTCTCAGATGTGATCAAAGATATGGTCTGTTGTTGTTTGTTCGAAATTGGTGAGCAGCTCTATCCAGCGTCGTATCTCACAGGTAACTGGAAATGGTTCAGGAAATCCATCACCAGTTCACCAAAAGAAGAGTATCTTGAGCGATCGAGCTCAATGTACCATTTCACGACACTCCCAATGAGAGTACATTGAAACAATCGCAACTGTACAGAGTCATGTTTCAATGAGTTAGATGAGCACCAAAGATAGAAGGTAGTCACATGATCTCTTGGATCTTCATTAGGCTTGGCTTCAAACTTTGGAATGTCCGAAGGCAACTTCGTCGGCATAGGAGGCCAACGCGGATCGTGACAAATAGGGTCATTCAGCAACCTTGTCAAATATGGTAATTGTAAAGTCGCCAGGAATGGTAGTTTGGGTTGTTGCTGATAACCTGGGAAAAAGGGACCTGGAGTTTGACTGGCACCAAGTTGCCAGGAAAAGTTTGGCTACTGGCCCGGATTTTGGTAGAAACCATGGCCCTAGCCAGTGTAAGGATTTTTCATATGTGGAGACATTATCGGCTGATTTCCCAAATAGGACATAAATTATTGGGCATGCATTGTATTCGAAGGACTTTGGGAAGGATTACCCCATGTTGGTCCCGTAGGGATAGGCATAGTAGTTTGTCCAGGGTTCCATTGATTGTGGAAAGAATTACACCAGATCGGCATTCTGGAGGAGGGAACGGATCCTTGCCTTGAATTCCAAGGTCCTGCTAGGTTTTCCCCCTGTGCAGGAATAGTACCCTGCACAGGAGTAGATTGTCCAAAAATGGGGTTTCCCCCAGTCGGGAAAGAGAATGACGAGAAAGTATTGTTACCAAACCTTCTGTTCCAAGAAAATGGTGTCGAACCTATTGGCATACTATGCGAAGGTGGTCCTTGACTCCCCTCTTCAAATAAACTATTATGTGTAGGTGGCCTGGTGGATTACTGATGCGAACTACTGAGTGAAGGGGACGAAGGAGGGATATGACCTCCTCCGTAAGGAAAAACATTAAAAGGGACAGGAGTTCCCCCCATGTGGCCTTGTAGAGGAGTGCTAAATCTCCCTGCCCCCAGACCCAAAGTCTGTAAAGTGGAGTAGGAAAGTACAGGACTTGTACCCAAACTAGGCATCCCATATGAGAACGGAGGGCCTGTCGCACTTGGTGTGAAAGGGGTTGTGGCCGCCACCAAAGACGGAATCAGACCACTGTGAAAAGTAGTTGTGGTCAAGCCCATGGTGGCTTGGACCGACAATGGTAGGTTAAGGAGTAACAACATTTGTTTCCATTGCTGTGTGCGACACTGTCTGGTGCTCGTAAAATTGAATTGGTACAATGAAAGGTGTCAAGAAATCAATGGTTTGGGTTTCAACCGAGACAAGAGAAGTTGCTTCAAGGTCCAAAATGGTTGATTCCTTCAGGGGTTGTTCTAGCACAATAGTTTGTAACCCAGTCGCTTCAAAAGACCCTTGTTGGTCTAGATTTTGCCTTAATGGTGGCGGGGGTGGCTCCAGTGTAACCGACGGCAGGCCAAGAAGCCTTCATGACCGAAAGAGCTCAGGATCCTCCACTGTGTGAGAATATCCAAGAAACTCTAAGTTAGTCTAAATGTTCAAAAGTAACACACACTAAAAAAATTCCCAAGAAGATAAGACAAGCAAACACTAAATTAATTGGAAGAATAGTTACAACAACCAACACTAGAGCAACTTACCGGTGCAAGTGAAACTCGAACACGGAAGCACCCTCCAGTTATACTCTGCAAAGTGTGGCTGAATGTCTATCCTAGGTACCGTGATATAACCCTGTAGTCACCTGTGTATGTCTCTAACAAATATTGGCAACTAGGTTGCCAGCACGTGAACAATCACCAGGCAGGTATAGTCGAAAGTCGAGTAGACCACAATGAGCAGGGTATCAAACCCGAAACCTGTCAAGGGTATCGAGAGAAAATGGTCTGGAATACAACTGAGGACCTCGAATGGAATCGAGACCCATGAAGCCTCGTGGAAATTAAAACGGCGAAATCCCAAAACAAGCCCTCTATATGTGTTCTCCACTACGATTGGTCCAGCTTTGGAGGGGTTATCTCCACTACCTTTCCACACGCGACCTCGTGTTTATCCCCTGTGT
Source organism: Picea engelmannii (assembly GCA_009831015.1). NCBI lineage: Eukaryota > Viridiplantae > Streptophyta > Pinopsida > Pinales > Pinaceae > Picea > Picea engelmannii. The sequence continues at coordinate 622,031 of ML779202.1, read as the reverse complement.
TAGAGGGGGATCCTAGATAACTTTCATGACACTGGACTTGGACACTCCCTATCTCAGACTCCAATGTTTGATTTAAAATGGCCTTGAAGAGTTTCCTCTCCAACCTAATCCAAGGCCCTAGTCCTGAACTAGTTTGTGAACCCTATAAACATAAAAGTCTAGTATATTTTAAATTTAGTGTTACTTTTATGGATTTTTCTTATTTCAAGGGGTACGAGGGTGAAAATGATGATGTGTAAAAGGTGAAAGAAAAAATGAATGAAAAATCTAGAAACAAAAGTTTTTCTGAATGCAAAATTTCAACAACTTTTCAAAAGAAATATTTTTTAATTTTTCTAATATTTTTGACAGCAAACTCAAAAAAATTTCACTCGACTACGAGCTACTTATGATCTAAGTGAATTTCAAAAACTTATGAAATAAAAGACTTTTCCCTAGCTAATGATGCAGAAACACACTCTTCAACCAAAAAAATAAAATAATATTTTTTTATTTTATTTAAATGCTAGTAAAGAAAGAAAGGGAAAATATCAACAAGCAAAAAACCAAGAAAAACAATTTTGGCCTAAATTGTAGATCGCAAAGAATCAAGTCGAAAATCACACACTAGAAATTCTAAAAACAATGACTCTCACATTTGTCTAAAAACCTTTAAAATTCTTTTATTTTTATGAGAAAAAGTAAGCTAAGAGTAAAATTAATCCTAAGCTACTTACTGTTCAAACAGAGATTCAAACCCCTGAGAGGAATACTTCTTATCAAAGGAGAGGATGTCTGCCTTACCCTTAACAAAAAGTAGCCTATACAAGCAAACGACTGTTACTTAAACAAAACGCATGTGAACGCCCTCTGAACAAAGATAGAGGGCATGTACACACGGTCTGACCTTGTACAGGCCACATGTATCTAAACTCTGAGAAAAAATGAAAACAGACAAACCAAACCAGGAAGAGACCACTGATATTGATAACCAGGATCCCTTGAAGGCTTGGACACTCTTTCTAATAGAAAAACAACTAATGTAAGTAAAAAATGATAAAGCAAAAACAATCTAAGATAGGACTACTAGAAAACAAGACTTCAGACAGAATTCTAGAAAACCCCCTGAGAATGTGTGATTTTGACAAGGAAGAGGATGACTGCCTCTGAGGCTCTCTAAACTCTACATGCTACTACTACCTCTACAGCTAGCATTCACACGTGGGCTGTAAGAGGGTAGGGTGCGGGTACACGCATCTAGATCTTGTGCAGGCTGCATGTACCTCTGTGGGTCCCGAAAAACACAGTCAAGCAAAAGTTAGGGAAATATGGTATGGAAAACCAAACTCCCTACTAGCTCAGACCTTACAGAAACGAAAAGAAAAGACAGGTAAGAAAAACTAGTCTTTAAACTACCCAAAAACTAAATAAAATTCTAGGAACCCTAGAGAGTCTCCCGAGTACGGTCACCAATTCTATTGTTGGGAAAATATCCCTACGGACTAGAAAATAGAGTTTAGAATTTGCATGCAGATATGACTGAAGAGAAATTACTTTCTACCTTCATCCTTGGATTTAAATCCCCTTTTCTTAGTAAATGCATGGAAAGATCAACCTACCTCGTTCCCGACATTTGATGTCAATCCTCCATTGTGCTTGATTCCTTGTTCACAATACTCCTTCCAAAGTTGACTTGCATCCAAGACAAGCAACAACTATGCATGCATACTACTTATATACTAACGGGTTAGAAATCCAAACATATACTGATCAAACTATAAACAATTCCTGAATTGGGATGGGAAAAATGTTCTCTTTATTACTTAGAATGAGTCAAATTACAAAATTTGAAACCGACCACTGCTCCTTTAACCTGATCCTGGGCTCCTCTTCTTCTGTCCTCCAACTGCTTTTCTTTAAATCTCCATTGGCACAAGGAAAGGATAAAGGGTTGGGACAATGAGAATACATAAATGGGCAGAGTTTCTTTTCTATATTTTTCCCCTTTCCAAATGGGACCCCTACCCCTTCTTTTATAGACTAGAAGGAGATAGGTATTTAGATGAACCCTCGGCCATGCATGGCTGGGAGTTTCAGTTAACTCACCCATATCTTTTTGTTTCATCGGCAACTTTCCTTTTTTCATGCTTTTGTCGGTCCACGTGGGTTGTTTTGGGTTAGCCAGTGTGTACACACGTGCAGTAATGGATTAGGGCACATGGGCCTTTAATCAAGAGGATTTTCATAGAGTTGTTCAACAGTGTTTTGGCAAAGAAGGGATATGAGTTGGCCTGATGCCAGGTAAGCATGTGTGGTGCAATTTAGGGTTATAACACTCGCACAACTATATGGTGTTCTATGATCAGGATGGGTGAATGGCACTTGCCTGAAGCCCTACCTATCTAAAAATTGAGAAGAAGGACGATCGCTCCAATCCCACGGAGTTTGTACAATAGTTAGATTTGAGTTTCATTTTTTTTTTAAGTTTTGTAAATTCATCTAATAACGTTCATGTGTGCAGCATTGTGCTGTAACACATAGTTCATTTGCTTTGTTTAAGTGTTGAGTGATACAGAGTTGATGACTCAACCATACAAAACTTGAAGCATGACAAATTCCACTTAATGACAGTCATTAAAAATGATGGGGATAACCTTTGTGGTCGGAGGAGCCATGAATCCCAAGCCAATATGAGTTAAAGGCCACACACACCCAGTCGAATCACACCCTTTATTTCTAGACCAATACCATGACTGTCGCTCGTTAATCCATATAGTTGCATTATGCCAAGATGCCATCGAAGTTTGCGCCAGGATACCTGCCCGACAAACGGACCGGTCTCAATTCAACCACATCCCTATTCCACCCAAGTAGATTAAATACCAAAATCCCCCAATCAGATTTACCTTGATTAAACCGTCCTGCCAGACAACTCACACCTTGTTGCATTGATACAGTCATGATGACACGTAGTTATTGCTAAAACTCACCCATTAATCCAACCATAAGAATCTTAGAACTTAACCGAGAAAGTATTGTTTATAAAACAAGCATAGTTATTTCTGAACTCAGTCGTGCAAACCCATTAGGACCATTTTCCAAAACTGCAAACAGAACCTTAATTCTAAAAAATGACCACATACGCGCTCATACCAAGAGCCACAACCAACTTGAGAACCATGACTAAAGAAGCAGTACCAGATGAGCTCTATGACCCCCGGTTCGAGATTATAGGTGATCTCAAAGGGAAGATAGAAAAGGTCAAGCTACTTGACCTTGACCTCACGGATTCAACCCTGTTTCCATAGATGCACCCAGACATTTTCTGGCAGCTAGTGTCGGATGGAACAGGAGATATGCATTTTATACCTAAAAAGGAGTTCATCAACCTATTCAACTCCACCATCATGAACTTGAGAGACTTACCAGTCCTTGGCACCACTGGCGAAATTGTGCATTGCATGAAGTTCCTGATAAGCAGAGTACACAACAAAAGCCTATGGTTGTGTTGGGGCTCAGAAATGTCCTATTCTCATCCACCTTTCCCTTCATCATTCTTCACATTTCATCTCCCCATTAACCTTTCACAATATCATTTCCATAAATATACTTGGTTTTCACCTTATTGTTCTCCACTTTATTCATTTTAGTATTAAAAGGGAATTTTTGATTAAATGTTAGAAAATTGACATGTTTTCAAATATATCTCAAATATCTGTGAGCTTTGTAATGTGTAGGAATATGTGAAGGATTAATTCAAAGGACTTCTCGAACACTTCCTCCACCATTTCAATATTTGAGGAGATAATTCAAGCCCATTCCAAGGAGAAGATCATGGAGATTTGGTTGGAATATCTTATCTAAGATATATGAGAGATATGTGTGAGGATTTAAAGGGATTATATTTTGTAATAATGGGAAATTGGTTGAGAGAAAAGTGGATCTGTCATAATGAGATGATTAGCTTATCTTCAAGGCTCTCATGTATAAAAGAGAGTTCTCTCTCTTAATGAGAATTCAATTAGGAGCAATTAGAATTCAATCAGTTGTAAGTAGAGAATTAGAGTAGTCATTAATGGTAGTCATTAGGATTCGAAAGAGAAAGGGATTCTTAGCTTTGATTCATGGTTTTGGTTTTCATGCTTTTATTATTTTGTTATGAAGATTGATTTGGTTATTGTAATAGAAGATTGCTTCATTGGCGTGAGCTCACATATGTTGTTGTGTTATTTAACTCTTCACATGTTGTACTTGCTTTTCCTTCATGTAGTTCTCCATTTCTAGATTAATTCCTTCACGCAATTTCCCATTCCTGGATTAATTTCATTTATGCAACTAGATTAATTCAATTCCAAGTCGCATGTTAGATTAATGATTCTATTTCAGTCATGTGTTAGATTAATGATTCAATTTCAGTTGTAGCTTAAACATTAGATTATATTAGTCTCACTTCAATATTGCATATACTTTGTGTGTGCTTCGTCATTTTATGAACCCTGGGTTGACAAATTAGATAGTTGGGCAAATACTACAATGCGATTAATTCAACATTAGTTTGGCCCAATGTAATGACTGTTGTTCCTTTTGTTCTGATTGTTGTTCCTTTTGTAGGTCATGTTGTTCCTTTGAATAGAACAATTGTTGTTCCCTTTACGATTGTTGTTCCTTTCACAGGTTGAGTTATTCCTTTGAACAGAACAACTGTCGTTCCCTTTCCAATTGTCGTTCCTTTACAGGTGTTGCATCTTTGGAGGCTGGGTATTGAAAATGGAAGGTAAGAACCTACGTAGGTGACAAGTAAAATGCTTGTGCCAGCGCCTACCTTTGGTTGATGCATAGAGGTTCTTTTTAGGACATCTTTAGAAACCAAAATTTTGGCGTCGTTGCTAGGGAAGCATGATGGATTGGAGTTTAGATTTCTTTTTCATGCAACTGTGATTAGACATGCTCCTAACTCTGAGGTGACATATGGGTAAGGACATGTAGCGTAGTGTAAATTTCAATCCCTGCAAGTGTGGTAGTTTAAATTTATTTTTCATGCAAGTGTGATTAGACATGCTCCTAACTCTGAGGTGACATATGGGTAAGGACATGTAGTGTCGTGTAAATTTCAATTCCTACAAGTGTGGTAGTTTAAATTTCTTTTTCATGCAAGTGTAATTAGACATGCTCCTAACTTTGAGGTGACATATGGGTAAGGACATGTAGGGTAGTGTAAATTTCAATTCCTACAAGTTAGTGTAAATTTCAATTCTACAAGCTTGATATACATGTGTTGGTTCTAAGGGTCATAGAGATGCTTCAGTGTAGATTCCTCATCGTCCCTACCAACTATCAGGAACGTTTTAATTTCCACAACTATGAAGAGTAATTATTTTCCATTTCAGTAAGAGTGATTTTATTCAAGTTTTTTTTCATTTAGATTTCAGTTTTGGGTGTTGTAAGAATCCTTTTTTTAACATGACTTAACAATGAATTTAATCTTGGAACAACTTACTCAAATCCTAGAAAAAGTTAGGGTCTCCTCTTCTCTAGAAGAAGAGATCTTGACAGCAGTCGAAAGCTTATTCACTCCTCCCGAGGTGAACGAAGAATCAACATACGAAGGACCTTCCACATTTAATGAAGAACCATTAGGTGCACAAGAGGTCGAGGAGGAAAGCGAGGAGCTGCAACATGATCTAAGTAAGACAAATTACACCTACGAAAGCCTGATCGAATGCTGGTTTCAAGAAAGTACTAGGTTAGATTCATTTAGTTTTTTTTTTTTTTTTTTTTTTTTTAATTTACAATTTCAACCGCTAATTTCACACGTGAATACATATTTTCGATTATCATTTTTGAAATTGAAAGGAAACATATTTTTATTACTATTGCATGAATGGTTCCACTGGAAGTTTAAGTACACATAACTAATTGTTAAATCTAATTAGCATAGAGTAGGTAGAATTTTGTTTTCAAGTTTTTTATTTGTTTCGAATAAGTATGCTCTCCTCCATGCTTCGTGCGATCGTGAGGATCAGAAAGTAGGATGACTAAATTGATTTTAGGAAGAATTTTAATTGTTGATGATAAAAAAAAAAATATTTGCCTAATATATTTTTCGTCTACAATTTTCAATAAGTTTGTTTCATTTCCTCATAATTTTTTTTTAATAAGTTTTGCATTGAATTTTTAAAAGTTCTTTATTTTCTAAAAACATAAAAAGAAAAAAATATAATAAATTTGTGCCTCTATCCTTCAATCTGCAAACAAAACAATAAAACAAAAAATAAAAAGAGTAAAACACAAATTATGAAGAAAAAATGCAGAAATTAAACTGAAGATATCTCACAAACCGAGATCTGGGTTCTTGTGATTTTTGGACTAGAAGTGCATGATATTATGATTAAAAAACCCAGTAAAGTTCAGGCCAACTTAGTACATGGTTTTCAAGAAAATCAATATAGTCACCTTCAACCATTTCTCTGATATCTTGGGATTCGTACATCGGATGGATCTGATTTTTTGCATGCAAAAGTATTGGGACCATAGGAACCTTCCCACAAAATTTCAGACAAACACAATACACTGTTTTCGAGAAAATCATTATCATCACTTCCATCTATTTCTTTGATATCTCGAGATATGTGCATCGGATGGCTCTGATTTTTTGCATGAATATGTATTGGGACCATAGTAACCTACCCACAAAATTCCAGTGGAATCCAATATACAGTTTGTGATAAAATTGTCTCTGAAGTTTGTTGTTACACCCCTGTAGCAACCTGCAACAAAAACAATAACAATAACAAAATTTTGAATGCAATTGCATGTGATTGGTATGCAGATCGAATGGAAAATTTGGATGAAATGAAGGCACACGCTCCAACAGCCTTGTTGAAATAAATGATTAAAGGAAGGCACATGTAAGTGCATGATGAGAGGGATCAATGGGGTAAGCAGATCCATTTTTTTCTCAGCATATCCCTAAACTTTGGTTTTAAGATTTATGTTTATCTCCTCGTAGTATCTTTGATACCAACTGAATACATACATTTTTCTACTAGACGTTGCAAGACTAAATCCAATTTCGTTATGTTAATGTGATTTGCATCGATCTTCTCGGCGATATCATTTCCAGACTGTCAACCTCTGTGTCAGGTTGTTGCACTCCCAAAAATTGAAAATGATATGCTCGAGTATGTTTTTAACAAATGATGCGTTCTCAGTTAGGACTTCGATTTTTCCATGATGGGCACTATTGTTTTGAACGTCGGATTGATTGGGATACATTTGTTGTGGATCTGGTATGGTCAATGGACCAAATCCATCTATCTCTGGCTTTTCCCCGAAAAAGAGTCTTTGGTTGAGATCGCTTGCCTGGCAGAAACATTTTTGGATATTATCACCACTATCTTTGAGGCATTGTGTCATTTCATGTTCTATGCAGCAGATCTTGAGTCATGAGCTTGAGAAGCAGAAAATATTGCATGAAAGCATTTCTAGAACTTCTAGTGCAAATGAATTATCTATCTAAAAGAGGAGTATATCATGGAAGAAGTTGAAGCACATGTAGGCAAAGGAAATCTCAATGTTAACAGTCATTAAACAACTTTGGAAGAGGGGGAGACGAAGTGGGAAACTTTGCAGTCTTCCGTGAGCAGATTGGAACTTACATAATTGGATTCTCCTCCCATGACCGACATGGCCACCCCCATCTTCACATAGCTTCTGTATTCTACCCCATATGTCTATCCAAACACATCGCTCACATCGGGGCTTAGAGAGTAGAACTTGAAGCTCAACTCCAGATGGGTGAAGTAGTCCTTGCCAAAGATGATTCCATACTAATGGACTCATGATTCCTCTTCATTGATGGGTACCATGCGAGCACTAATATATAACTTGTCCTACACTTGGACCACCACTGCATTGGCGTGGTCAGAACGAGTTACATTAAGTCCAGAACTAGTTGCACATGTAGCCCCGTCACCAGGAGGAAGAGTTATGGGTTGGACATCCAAGTCCATGGTCTTACAATCCATGTCCCAGTTATATGGACAGTCAGCAGGGAAATCATAATGATAACCATATTGCAGAACTACAAGGAGATACTTTATTTCACCTTGTTCCAATATTTAGACCTGACTTCTCTCTCTGCATGTGACCTGTGGATTACTTGGGCATTGTCGCGATCAAGCGATCAAAACCTTAGTGAAATATGGCCTAACATTGAAACTAATGGAAGCATCAAGAATCAAACTGTAGAAAGCGAGCTTGGCATACCAGCAAATTCAGATGAAAATTAATGTAGGATTGTGTCGTCGAAAACTAGTGCTTCGTGTATTGTTGGTTGCACCGTGATTTTGAAATTCGGAGGACGATTCTGGAGCTAAATACGGCCTAGGTTCCATACTCAGTTCACATTCTATTCTTCCCCATGTGAAGATCTTGGAAATGGCGGTTGGCCTCAGATTTGGAGGTTAAATTCACTTCTTGAATGTACTCCGAAAGACTTTACACATTCGCCTAGGAAACGTAAGGAATTGAAGATATAGCGAGAAAACAAAATTGAGACATTCCGCAGAGCAAAATTTCAAGTGATCATTGTCGTCAGGTTAGTTCAACTCCTCAATGTATGGATTGGTGATTATGGAGCATGCTTTATTTTTATTTTTTTATGTTTTACTATTAAAAAATATATGTATATATAATAATAATAATAAAATTGTTTATTTTATGTGACGGAGTGTGTTGTTAAGCCACTCCGTGATGTTAAAGTCACCGGTTCGAAACCTGCGGGGACAAAAAATCCAACCATGTTAAGGGTTGGTGTGGCTCAGGCCGGGTGCGATCCCCGGGTGATTTTGACGGCTTAGATGCCCCTGAGTCGCGGTTTCTCAAGCCACAGGTTAATCGCAGGTCCTGCACAAATTAACAAACAAAAAAAAAAAATTGTTTATTTTATTATAAACATTGGTTTCAAATAGTTTCATTTTTATTTGCATTATTATAAAAATATAGTTTCATTCTTATTTGCATTTAAAAAAAAAAAATGTTGTTTGTTTTATTATAAAAATCTATAAAACAAATATATATATATATATATTAAATATCTTAGGTAACACATAAAAATATTAGAAAAGTAACATAAAAGATGAAAACAAATTATAAAAATAAAAACAATAACAAAACAAATAAAATCGCAAATGGACCTTTTTAATAAATTCCTAACAACAAATGGAAACATGTTTTTGCACTTCTACGCTAGGCAAGCATTCAACAATTACACAAGCATGCATGCAATGCCCACGACAAGAGGTATAAAACGCATTTTATTTACTTTGTCACATTTGTACTTCTTTTCTGCATGTTGTGTTTTTCTTCGAACATCTCACAAGTTTTCATGCAGGATTTCTACTAAGTTTTTTCAGGAGCGTGGTCGATCGCATCTTGCTACTAAAGTGATTTTCAAAGATCACAAAACTTTTCAAAAAAAAACATGTCTTATTGACTGCTTGAAGGAGCTGGTTCCCGTCTTACACATCTTGGCATTTGCAGTTACACATAAACCCGTTCATAAAACCATTTGCGCCATGGATTTCTTCCTCCAGTTCTCCTTCAAAGAAGATTGGTCATCCCTGTGTTGAAGCCCATCTTTCGTTTCCTTATCCTTCATGAATTCGCACATGCCTATCTTCCTGAGTCACACACATCTCTTTATCTTTTTCAGTTTAGTTTGCCTTGTCAATAAAACTATCCATCTCCCTTTCCATGACTACATTGCCTTTCCATACACACTGTTGCTACTAAGATCTTTTCATCTATAGTCCTACCACTCTTTTTATTAGAACTCGCGTTGACTGATGTGAGATTTTTTAAGGCCCACCTTTCAACAAGTCTTTCCCCATCGACCTCAACACCTTATCTGGGATATAGACTAGAGTCCATTTTGAGTACCTAGAGGCTTGCATGCCTTAATGGCAAGTTCTCTCACTGACAATCATGGGAATACATCAATGTCCCTTGATCGCCAGATCTTGCAAGTGTCTCGACATCAACTCATTCATTCGCACTTCACAAGATGTACTCGGGTACCTTGGAACTCATTGACATCAATGATGAGTTGCCTCACATTGGTTAACGACATTCATCATTGGTCGGTAATCCAATGACTTCTTTTCATGCTGGACATCGACACATTAATTCGCATGATTAAAATTGTACCATCAGGTTTAGCAGCGGGTGAATACTATACACTTTTCATGACTCTATCAGTAGTTACAACATCATGACTTCAGCCATATGAGACTACCATAGTTACACTTTCATACTTTCTCTTTTCCATGGTGCATTCAGCAGCAGTTCAACTTCCTCCACTTCACATTCTCCGATCTAGCAGACAACAATCACTGCTACAGGAACAATCATTAGGATTCGAAAGAGAAAGGGATTCTTAGCTTTGATTTATGGTTTTGGTTTTCATGCTTTTATTATTTTGTTATGAAGATTGATTTGGTTATTGTAATAGAAGATTGCTTCATTGGCGTGAGCTCACATATGTTGTTGTGTTATTTAACTCTTCACATGTTGTACTTTATTTTCCTTCATGTAGTTCTCCATTTCTAGATTAATTCCTTCACGCAATTTCCCATTCCTGGATTAATTTCATTTACGCAACTAGATTAATTCAATTCCAAGTCACGTGTTAGATTAATGATTCAATTTTAGCTGTATCTTAAACATTAGATTAGATTAGTCTCACTTCAATCTTGCATATACTTTGCATGTGCTTTGTCAGTTTACGAACCCCGGGTTGACAAATTAGATAGTTGGGAAAATACTACAATGCAATTAATTCAACATTAGTTCGGCCCAATGTAACGACTATTGTTCCTTTTGTTCTGATTGTTGTTCCTTTTGCAGGTCGTGTTGTTCCTTTCAATAGAACAACTGTTGTTCCCTTTACAATTATTGTTCCTTTCACAGGTCGTGTTGTTCCTTTGAATAGAACAACTATTGTTCCCTTTACGATTGTTGTTCCTTTATAGGTGTTGCATCTTTGAAGGCTGGGTATTGAAAACGAAAGGTAAGAACCACTACTACATATTGTAAAAATTCTGACATTTTATTTGCGGCGTTATGGACAAAATTGTCCATATTTTCGCAAAATAGAGGAAATTTATAAAAACAAAAATTCATGTTGCCCGATAATGTCACTCTTGCCATGTTGACGTCTCTCTTGCCACGTTAATGTTGGTCTTTCCACGTTAACATCGCTCTTTCCATGTTTTCCACTGGAACATCGCTCTTGCCACATTTTCCACTGGAATGTCTCTCTTGCCACGTTTGTGAAGATGTATGTCGCAATTGCCATGTTAACGTCGATATTGCCACGTTAATGTCGCTCTTGCCATGTTTTCCACTGTAACGTCTCTCTTTCCACATTTGTGAAAATGTATGTCGCAATTGCGACGTTTTGGAAACTAGGTTTTCCCCTCCAACGGTCACCTTAGTATGTTCACCAAGTCAAAATACCAACGGTCACTTAGGACTTTTTTATGTCTGAATTGCGACGTTACAAAATCTATAAATATGTTGCATTTGACGGATGTTGTGACAAGTTTTCTATAATAACGACGCTTCAAAAAGGGTTTGCGGGTCTTCTCGGCGAACAAAAAATAGATATTTGTTTCAGTATAATTCTGTGGGGAAGAATGTCAGAAAACATTAGAGCTGGGAAAATAATTAAAGAGGGTGAAAAGGGTGACAGTAAATGTTATTGCCCTTGCAAAAATTGTTGTACTAGACGTCCCGAAAGAGTTTTAATAGCAACAGCTACAAAACATTGTAGACAGTATGGGCACATGGACGGGGGATCAAATGAATATCATCTGATGGTATATACATTCATTATCTGTTTTAATATTTATTATATTCTCAAATTTTATAATGTTTTATACATGCACAATTTTTCATGATTGTTTGTAATTATAAAGTTAGATTTGCCCCCTAACTTTATGCACAAAGCACCAAGTAGTAGCAGAAATGATGTTGTAGTACAAGATGAAGAACTTGAAGCAGATAATGAAGATCAAGTTAATGATTCCATGGAAGTAGATGACAATAATAACATAGTTCATGTTGATGAGACAAATCAAATGATTCAAGACTTATTCGGTCATCCAGATGAGGATCATGGGGACAGTAGTGATGGTATTTATGATGACCCTTTGATTGAAAAGGCAAATAAATGACTTTATTAAGGGTCAAGAGCAAATATTCTCTCCACTACATTGTTGCTGGTGAATTTGAAAGTTATGAATCATTTGTCTAACACTTGTATGACACAGATCCTAAGGTATGTAATATGTTACTTCACATCTACATAAAGGTTGACTATTCCC
>ML779202.1:561872-572713 GCA_009831015.1 Picea engelmannii | reverse complement strand
AAGCACCCACTTGAACTTCTGAGGACAACAGTCCTCCCGAGCACCTCCCAACCTCCCTACAATATCAATGACTAAATAAACATTCAACTTTAAAGATAAAACAGTTCATACCAATTTTACTTTGTTCTGTAAATCTTGTCTCCAACTGCTTGCTCTATCGTTCTGCTCTGCTTCTGCTCTGCTCTATCAAAATTTTATTCTTAGCATCTTCTCATTTTTTCCATTCTACTCTTCTTCAACTCGTTCTGTTCTTCTGCTCTACATTTCATCTGCTCTGCCTGTCCTTTTCTCCAATACACATATTCAATTCATTTCATTCTGTATATCAATTAGACTTCCTCCTTAACTCCTTCTCCTTTCTCCTTCTTTTCTTACTATTTCATTCTTTTTCCACGCAGAACAACCAACTCCATACAGTGTCACTCATTTTCTTTTATACATCCTGCCTTGACGGTTCCACTTCCCCTCTCCTTCGGCAAGAACAACGACAATTGTCTAAGCAACTGAATCTTCATCTGAAACACTAAGTAATTCTTCATAATGAGTCCGTTTCATTAACAGAAATCATACTCAGTCGTTAACTCAGAGAGAGAACAGTGACCCTCCGATCAATATTTGATCCAACGGATCAGATCCAATCAGGATTTCACCCATCGTGATTTTGGCATTTGCGATGTTAAACTTCACTTATAAATCCCGATACGCAGAATTACATATATCGGTCGAATCAACGATCCAGATGTAATTTCGGCTCAACGGCTACGATTATGTCACGATATCGCATATCGAGATTTTGCAACTCATGTTGCAATCCTTGCCATCTCCTGATTCACGAAACTCCAACGTAGAGTTTGATCAACGGTCCTCATCTCTTGCTTTCTTTAACGGCTGAGATCAATTCGCATTTCGCGATTTCGGGTTTCTCATTGTCAAGAGATTTTGACATTGCAAAGTGTTGATTCCCGATTCCCGATTCTTCATGCATAGATTCAATGGTTCATATCACTTCTAGCTCAACGACTCAGATTAGATCGGGATTTTTCACATCGCGATTACTCCCACTTATCCTTGTTCTTTAAAAGGCATGCAGATTATCTCTGATCCAACGATGATCGGGTCTTGCGCTTGGATCCAACGGTTACTGATTCATCTCCACAACCATACCAATACTCGCACTCCATGTAGAGATTCAATGGTCCAGATCATTCTTTCTTTAATGGCTACGATCAAATCGTGAGATCGCATATCGCGATTTCAGTGTTTTCGTTGTGATTGAACACGGGACTCATGAAACTCCGATTCTCGATTCGTCGATGAGAATAACTCTGACAGCGCTCGATCCTATGCCACCTGTCCTTGTGAATGGACGGTTCCTAATCCTTCGGGATTTCACCTATGCACAGTAGGACTTAACCACTACGTTTAACCTCTGTGCAGCTTCTGAAGATCTGACGGCTATCGGCCTTTCGGGAAATTTAAATGGGATCCAACGGTCACTGGATCTCTGTCTTCCTTTTTCCTCTATAAGCTCTTGCTGTGCGCGTTTTCTTCAATGCTTTTCCTCCTGAGCTTTTACTTCCAAATCCCCACGGGGTTTTATCCTTCTTATCCTGCTGTCTCCACTGTTGCCATTAATGACAACAACCATCAACACGTGTCCATTGCTTGTTCAATATTTGCCAACAGCTTGTCCATTATTGTCACCTCCTTTCTGAGGGTCTTCTCCTCTATGTCAAGAAACCTTCCCAGTCTATTGACAATTTCCTTAGACTTCTATCTCACCACACTTCCAAGGGTAGGTAGGGTAGTTTGAATTAAAATGGCACTATTTTAGCAAACCCCTTTAATGGGTCAAAATAAGGATGTCATTGTTTTAAGGATGATATGTCATATTCTAACAGAGCAGGGGATACACAACCTCCATGCTAAAACAAGAAAGGGGATCAAAGACAATCTTTGAGCCTTTAAGCTAAAATGAAGTCCTCTTTGGTCTGTTTAGTTGCAAAAAAACCAATTCAATCCATCCCATTGGCTACCTTCAGAGCATCCCCAACCTTTTAAATTGAAGAATCCCTAACACTAGTCTTCAAATTATCTCACAAAAGTTATTCTAGAAATCGGATTAAAAGAGATTTTTTGGGACATCGAGGCCCTTCAATAATCATGTGACCCAAAATAATCATGTTAAGCTTCTAGTTGGAATGTGTAGATAATTACGTCGGGATTTATGCGAGCCCTTTTCATCTTACAAAAGAGTTCAAGGGATTCATCATAATGCTCATTTTTTGCATATCGTAATCTAGAATAATCCCAAAATATATGTTCTTTGGGCAACTCAACAGTGATCAAATAGGACTAAATCAACTTTGGGGTGTGTCTTGATCAATGGATCATGTCATGAGGGTTTTGGCCTTGTTCAAGACAATAATTTCTTGTGAACAACAACATTTGGTTTTGTGGTGTGGAGTTGTTTGGCCACCTTAGGGATTGTTGGCTCTAATTGGCAGACTCGGGTCCACTTAAGTGTTCAACAAAGGTTGATGTAGTTTAGTGTTGACATTTTCAGTGCTAGTTAAGGGAATGTCTCACTGGAAGCACATGCCAATATTAAAGATATGGAGATATGTTACAGGATAAGAGTCTCAACATTCTATCTCAATATCCATATATATTCCTAGTCTATTCTATTGATCTACAACTCTTATACACACTTAACACATTTACGCACATTCAATTCAACATAGTCATCATAACAAAAAAAATAAAGAAATACCTGCATACAAATAATCCATGTAGAACATAAGAGTCACAATGTAAACAAAAGGGGGTCTTTTATTACTCCATTCCAATATAAGAATCTAATACATCACACTATACACAACTAGACTATGTAGTTACCAAATCCAAGGCATGAACTCAGAACTATCTAATGGTCTCTATTTCCTTATGCAACTTAACAAAATAGAGGCCCCTATGATGGAGGCCTAGGCTTGCACACTACTAGGAGTAAGATCCTACATATTCGAACAAATGACCATTTTGAATCCATAAATCACTCCAGTTGTTGTAAGTCCAAATAGGCAGGCTCTATACTACATAGTGGGGAAAAACTCTCATAGGGTTGTCTTCTTTGCCAACATAGATTCATGCATAGTTTGTAAATGGTAATTTTCTACCCGTATCTTGTTCAACCTGACCACTTAATCCAGAGGGATTGGCTAGATCTTGGGTGTCGAAATTCATCTATTTAAAGTAGTCTCATAGCTCTTCTATGGGTTTCTCTCACTGCTACATTAGAGTTCATAGTGTGCAGGAAGAAAATGTTATGATTATGACTTGTTCTCAGGTACTAGCTGGGCAGAATGTTAAAGGTGAATCAAATATTGAAGAAAAAGATGAAGCATAGTTTCAAGAAGAAGATATTTGTCTATTCATCAACAACGAACAAAAATATGTCAATGATGTAGATTGCTCAAAATATGTATCATAATTGTTGAGTGAATGTGTGCCTCCTGTTCTGCATCATTTGGCTGAATTCAAAGACCATCCTTATGAATAAATTGTTGTCATAAATGATGATGAAGCTTTGAACTTAAATGAAATGGAGATGCAATCTCCCACTTGTCTTGAGAGTGAAAGGCAAGATAGCATGGATGTTGAAGTGACTGAAGCTAAAGTGTGCGCTGAACGTTGTAAATAAGTTCTGTCTTTTCATTGTCATAAATTTAATTTTGAAGAAAATGTTAATGAAGAAGGAAGAAATTTCAATGTATGCTATCACTAGCTGACACCTATATGACTTAGTCCTCCTTTGGGCTTGGAATGACTATTAGGTCTTGATATTGATATTGTATTTTTTTTTTAAATACCTACACAAAGGTGGCAATTGTGATGTGTTTCACTCTCTTCCCGTCGCTATTGCCACGTCCAAGACGTCTCTCTTTCCACCTCCAAGATTGTCGCTCCCATATAAACCACGTCGGAGCTAGTAACTCTTGGCCATCGCTATTGCCACCTGATGGACATCGTTCTTGCAACGTCAAAGAGTGTCTCTCCCATAGCAACCACGTCAGAGCTAATACCTCGTTCCATCAGTCTTTCCACCTTCAGAACGTCTCTCTTGCCACCTTTGAAACGTCTCTTTTGCCACCTTTGAAATGTCTCTCTTGCCACATCTGAAACGTCTCACTTGCCATGTTTGAAATGTCTGTCTTGCCACCTTTGAAATGTCTCTCTTGCCATGTATGAAACATCTCACTTTCCATGTTTGAAATGTCTCACTTTCCACACTTGCAACGTCTCACTTTCCACATTTGAAACGTCGGTCTTGCCACGTTTGCAACATCTCTCTTGCCACGTTTGCAATGTCTCTCTTGCCACGTTTGAAACATCGGTCTTGCCATGTTTGCAACGTCTCTCTTGCCACGTTTGAAACATCGGTCTTGCCATGTTTGCAATGTCTCTCTTGCCACGTTTGAAACGTCGCAATACAGACAAAAACTAGGTCGTCGGAAAAACGACGTCATGTGAAACGACGTTTGAGGGGGTCTGAGGTTTGTCAGTCTTCCGACAATAGAAAGTGGCAATTGTGTTGAACATGCCATCAGAATTTGACCCAAATGCAGTAGTGAACCTATGTAGGCAACAAGTAAAACGCTTGTGTTAGCACCTACCTTTGGTTGATGCATAGATGTTGTTTTTAGGACATATTTAGAGCCCAATAGGTTGGATAAGAGATATCCACTCCATGCACAAGATATCCAGCAGCTTACTGGACTATCCTCTGAAGGAGAGGATCTGTCAAAGGGATTTCAGGGACTCGATAAGAATGGGAAGAAGAAAGGCGAGCTCAGCCTTTACAGGAAGTTCAATACCAATAGAGGAGGACGCACAACAATCATTGAGCCAATACTGCCCGAAACAGTCTGTACTGGCTTCTATTTCATAGCTAGCAAAGTTATGAGGTCCTATTATAAGGGTGAATGCACTTTAGATGCCCTATAAGTCGTATACTTCTACACACAGGGAGAAGTATTCAACTGGTGTAGCTTCTTGCTGGAGGAACTATTCAAATCTTGTGAGGAGGCATAGGAGAAAGGAGGCACCTTTACCTATGGATACCTACTTGTGGCATTCGCGATGCTCAAATGGCAGTCACCGATGGGCAGACAACCAACAATACCAGATAAAGGTCACCTAGTGAAAATGTTTGAGCCATGGAAAGCCAGACCAGACTCGGAGAACACAACACTCAACAACGCAGCATTCACCAAATGGTACAATGCTATTTTTAGCGATCAAATAATTCATTCTGAAATATTTTTGATATCATATCATAAGATGATAATAAGGTAAAGATTTATTTATAAATCTTTAAGTTTTAAAGCATATAAGATTGGCTTTAAATCTTATTACCTAATGAAAAAATGATGTGTCATCTCAAAATATACGAAAAAGAAAATTTCATCTTTCAACAACTAAATGACTTTTTCATAGTGTAGTAAGCCGATGAAAGTCTCCCTTTTCACCAGCTAAATGATTATTTTCACAGTGTAGTGAGCTGGTGAAAGTGCAGGTTTTTCAGTTGCTAAACTACCTTGGGAAAAATCAATTTTCCGAGCTATGGAGAGTCCATTTTACACACTCAAATAGTTGATTGACAAATAGACATACTTATATTTCCAATGGTACTTTCATATCTTCATTTAAAGCTTGAGAAGATAGTCAAAAGTTACCACAAGATGAGGCATCATTTTCAGAAATTTTCCAAAATGTATGATTTTGGTCAAAAGGTCAAATTTGACCTGGTTGATTTTATTAAGGAGAATATGATGATTACTAATCATATATATTATCAAATATCATCCATTATTTCAGGTGGCACTTCATTTTATCAATAGAAATATTCAAGAGATCAAATCCTAAAATGTAGGAATATGACTAGATTTGGAAATCTAGATTTTCTTGTTTTAGCCACCTTCTTAGGAGATAGATTTTGATCATCTAGAAGAGTATTTTTAGAAACTGAAGGAGGTTGGTCATAATAACGGGCGTCTCTTCAATAACCTATCTCAGTTTTCCATGATATATTGTGATTTGTGAAATATAGGTCAATCTTTGAGCACCATATTTCCAGAAATTAAATACTTTGTTTTTCCTGTTTTAGTCACTGTCTTTAAGGACAGATTCTGATGAGTTGGAATACTATTTTTAGAAACTGAAGGAATTTTTTCATAATCACGAGTAGATATTCAATAAACTCTCTCAATGTTCCAATATATTTTTTTATTTGGAGGATATAGGTGAATCTTGGAGCAACATTTTTCCATAAATTTCTGTCTTTTCCAGCCACCTCACAATTTCGAATTTGAGATAAGAAAAGAGGTTATCAGATCCATCTTTGGATGATCTTGAAAATAATTTGTAAATTTTATTTAATCTCATAGATGTAAGAGGCAAAAGGGGGGTTCGATTTTGGTTACATGGACTACACTATATTGTAAACAACCTTTTCATATGATAATACAAATCACAATTTTCTCTCTCTATTGATGTCATATTTCACCTTTCCTTCTGTACTCTTATTCAAGTTGTTTTAACTACAATATGACTGTCATCTCATTAGTTAGTTCATAACTTGATTAATAGTTGATTACATTGTTTATTAAACCCTACATTGTGTATTTGGTTTATAAGCATTGATTTCTTCACCCACTTTAAAGCTACTATCTAATTATTGATCCTTGAGAGGACTAGTTCATTTGATTATCCATTTTGACTGTCTGAATGCCACACAATAGTTGAGTTATTCATTGATCCACACATACAAAAAACACAAATACGAGTTTACTTTAAGTTACCAAGCATCTTTGTCTTACAACCTCAAAGAGTTTCTTGGAGAGATAACAAATTGGCGTCATTGCCGGGGAAAGGAGATTGAAGCTCGGCTTTCTTGGAACACGACAAGATCCAGCTTTGATGATAGACAAAGTCTGGACACGAATTGGTTGTAATCATCTATTTGACGACTCCATGAAATATGGATTCAGTGGCGGCTCCACAATATTCAGACGTCAAAAGCATTTGCTGCTCTTTTGGATCAGAGGTTTGCACCTCTAGACTTCTCTTCAGTTTCTGGTTTCCCACATCTGGTACCTCATATGTCAAAATGGGGAGATTTTCTACCTGTCTTCAAAGAAGAGAAAGAAGATAATCCTATAGAACACCTCAAAAATTTTCATGAGTGCATGGATCTACTAAATTTGTAGCATGAAGATGTCCATGCATTTGTTGTATGGTGATGCATGTCAGTGGTATTTCTCTTTACCTCCTTCCAGTATTTCATCATTGAAGGATTTTCACAGAGTATTCAATGAGTGTTGCAAATGGTTCTTTTTAGATAAGTTTTTATTTGATAATTATTGTGTAGAATATGAATTGCACAATAGAGTTGAAGATGTAAATAGAGAAGGATCTCACTCTCATCATCTACATCATCTCTCTAATGATCTTCATGATGATATATTTTCACATAAAAATGAATTAGATAGAAATAATGAAAGAGTCCAGGTCTCTCCTATTGCCATTATTTATGATCTTCACAAATCTGAAGAATTGATGTCTTTAACTACACATGGAAAAGATCAGTCTAATATTGGTCAAATATCTATTGAAATAAATGAGGCTAGCCCACAATTTTCAGATCTACAGACCAAGGAAAATGATAGTAACCACGAGGAACAGGAATTTCAGAAAACATATAATCTCCAAGAAAGAAAACAAGAGGATTATATTTCTCCTTATGTACATTTTATTTCAAATTTTGATGAAAGGGATGAAGATGATGAGCAATTTTTTTGTAATAACTTGGGATGTGCAGTAGATTCTAAGGACAACCCTCATATTTCTAATTTGTAGACCAAGGAATATTTCAGCAGTTATGAGGAGGAAGGTGAGGAGAAAAAAGTTTCATATCAAAAGTTGAGCTTGTTTTTTCATTTGATAGAGGAAGAATAGTCCACATTCAACATTGACATCAGTGAAGAAAAAAAGCAGCAACTTTTCTTTCAGTTGGAACAACAGCAAAGGGAGTTATTTCTTTGTGGCTTTATTGACCCTATTGTTGACTATTTGGAGTTTATGAGAAGCATAAATGTCAAGATATTTTTGTCATATGATGGTTGGTTTTGTCATCTTTTCAAACTATATTTTTGCATGCTATGGTTTCCTTTCTTTTTCAGATTCAGATCAAGGAGGTTACCAGTAAATCAGTTTCTTTCTTGGCTGCATTGGAGATTTAATTTTACTTGATTAGTTTGCCCCTACTGATTAGAAGTAGAAGTAGGTGTGAGAATAAGCTCCTCATATCATCAGCTATATCATGTTCAGTTGTTGATTTCTTAAATAAGAAGGCAAGCCATAACAAACTACATACAGTTTTCAATTTAGCAGAGGATTAGGTGAAAAAAAACCAAATGTTATCTCCCAAAATGAATCAGTCAGTTTGTCTCATTTTTTGGTGATGGCATGGTCATAAATAGGGTTCCATACATTTTTTAGAAATTCAAATGTCGAAGTATAGGCTATAATTTGTTATTTCCTATTGTTATTTCTCAATAATAAATTGATTGTCAAAGGTCTTTTCAAAAATTCGAAGAAAAGATTTTCAGCGGCTAACATCTATTTTGAGTTGAAGTTAGCTGGTGAAAGTTCAAGGTTTCAACGACTAAATGGCACTCTCAGTAGCAAGCAAGCTGGTGAAAGTGTTGATATGGGTTTTTTCTCCAGCGTCTTTAGAAACCTGAAAGGGGCATGTTGTACACATGTCATGTGATAATGATGGCGAATTTAATGGAGGCAAAGGAGCGGTTACACCTTTTCACCACGTCTTAGTGGAATATCATGATACATTTGATCATGTATTTCATGTGGTAGACCAAGTAAAGGTTAAATAAGTGATGAATGCTTGATCATCATTACATCCGGATAATAAAGTACTAGATCTCTGTCGTCATCAAACCAAAGCCATCATTCCTTTTTCCAATTCATGGTGTTTAAAAATTCTATTTATGGGGTTACATCTATCAATTGATTATACAGGATTGTTTTCACCATCACCAACACCTTCCTCATTTAGAAAATTATTTGTCTCAGCCATGTACAGATCAACCTGTTATTATTGAATGATGGGAAGAAAGTGAGGAGGACCACCTCTGCAAAAGGAATTAGATAGCAATGAAGATCAAAATTCTAGATTAGAATTTGCAGCAGATACTAAGAGAAGCCCTCGGTTTTATAATTTGCAAACACAAGAAGATTGCAACAGATATAGAGAGAAAGATGATGAGATGAAAAGTCTAGATCAATAGTTCATCATGCTTTCTTCTCAGATAGAGATTAAGCAGTCTGTATTGAGCATTGAGATCTCTGAGGGAAACAAGCAACTTGATTATTTTCAGTTGATTGATTTAATGAATAAACAAGCAGGTTACAGGAAGGTTATAAGTTTGTTACAAGTTTTCAAATGAAAATTGTAAAGGCTAAATGACTCCATGCCCAATACTAAAGGCATAAGGTCTGCCAGGTTCTTGGAAATCTCATAGGGAGATCTCCATCTCAATTGGAGCTAGATGTTAGCGATCAAATAATTCATTCTGAAATATTTTTGATATCATATCATAAGATGATAATAAGGTAAATATTTATTTATAAATCTTTAAGTTTTAAAGTATATAACATTGGCTTAAAATCTTATTACCCAATGAAAAAATGATGTGGTATCTCAAAATATACCAAAAAGAAAATTTCATCTTTCAACAGCTAAATGAATTTTTCATAGTGTAGTAAGACAGTGAAAGTCTCCCTTTTCACCAGCTAAATGATTGTTTTCACAATGTAGTGAGCTGGTGAAAGTGCAGGTTTTTCAGTTGATAAATTGCCTTGGGAAAAATCACTTTTTTGAGTCGTGGAGAGTTTGTTTTACATGCTTAAATAGTTGATTGAAAACTAGACATCCTTAGATTTCCAATGGTACTTTCATATCTTCATTTAGAGCTCGAGAAGGTAGTCAAACGTTCCCCACAAGATGAGGCATCATTTTCAGAAATTTTCCAAAATGTATGATTTTGATTCAAAGGTCAAATTCAACTCGGTTGAGTTTATTAAGGAGAATATGATGATGAATAATCATATATATTATCAAATCTCATCCATGATTGCAGGTGGAACTTCATTTGATCAATATAAATATTCAAGAGATCAAATCCTAAAATGTAGGAATATGACTAGATTTGGAAATCTGGATTTTCCTGTTTTAGTCACCTTCTTGGGAGACAAATTCTTATCATATAGAAGAGTTATTTTAGAAAATGAAGGATTTTTTCATAAGAACTAGCGGCTATTCAATAACCTCTCTCAGTTTTCCAATATCTATTATGATTTGTGAAATTTAGGTCAATCTTTGAGCACCATATTTTCAAAAATTAAATACTCTGTTTTTCTTGTTTTAGTCATTGTCTTTAAGAAATGATTATGATGAGTTTGAATACTATTTTTAGAAACTGAAGGAGATTTTTCATAAGAACGGGTGGCTCTTCAATAACCTCTCTCATTTTTCCAATATATTTTGTTATTTGGAGGATATAGGTGAATCTTGGAGCAACATTTTTCCCGAAATTTCTATCTTTTCCAGCCACCTCAAAATTTGTTAAGAACCAAACATCAATATAGCATAGAAAAACCTCAGGAAAAGTACTCAACGCCTTGAAAAAGAGATAATTTCAGATAATAAGCCTCTTTGAGGGGGCAACCTCCTTTTACCCCACTTAAATGTTCAAGTACAA
>ML779202.1:542615-556151 GCA_009831015.1 Picea engelmannii | reverse complement strand
ATAAAATAGCATTACTAATCTAATATGCCCCAATTAAGGGGTAATGAGCCAACATTAGGGCTTAACACAATTTCGAATTTGAGATAAGAAAAGAGGTTATCAAATCCATCTTTGGAGGATCTTGAAAATAATTTGTAAAGATTATTTAAGCTCATAGATGTAAGAGGCAAAAGGGGGGTTTGATTTTGGTTACATGGACTACACTATATTGTAAACAATCTTTTCATATGACAATACAAATCATAGTTTTCTCTCTCTATTGATGTAAGATTTCACCTTTCCTTTTGTATTCTTATTCAGGTTGTTTTAACTGAAATATGACTGTCATCTCATTAGTCAGTTCATAATTTGATTAATAGTTTCTTACATTGTTTATTAAACCCTACATTGTGTATTTGGTTTATAAGCATTGATTTCTTCAGCCACTAAAAAGCTACTATCTAATTATTAATCCTTGAGAGCACTGGTTCATTTGATTATCCATTTTGACTGTCTGAATTCCACACTGTAGTTGATTTATCCCATTGATCCACACATACAAAAAACACAAAAACAAGTTTACTTTAAGTTACCAAGCATCTTTGTCTTACAACCTCAAAGAGTTTCTTGGAGAGATAACAGCTATGATATACACAACATAGTGGTCGCGCATCCCGCAGGAGATCCTCAATAACAACATGATGAATATTGCATTAAGCATGAACTGACACAACACATTCATCTGGCCAAGGCATGCCAACAGGGAATATTTTCAGGCATCGATGTTACCATTCTATTTGGATGAGGATGCCTTAGATAAAGAAGTCATGTCATGGCCAAGAGTCAAATGAGGCCAACGAAAATCAGGAATGCACTACATTTTGCCTGCCAATATGCTCAAGAAAAAAGACAAGGAAGAAGGAGAGGGACCGAGCTATTGACTGAGCTCATGCCCCGAGACAAAGAAGCCATATGCTCCAACAAACACAGACTCAGAAGAGGAAGAAGAAACACTGTAACTGGAGTGGAGGAAAATACCATCCCCCTGACAGTTTCCAACCAATGTCATGCTATCAGGTGTGCAAATCAACCAGATGTTGGGCACTATGCTTTCCATCTAACCGATGGGGAAAAGGCCCAAAATGGTGGTCTCGCCAAAAAAAAACATGAAACCACAACCCCTCGCATCTATCGCTCCCTGGACCTGCGCCATGACCAAAGACGCTGTTATCACCCCATAAGTTATGGGAATCAACTGGTGACTGGGATATTATATGTCTCTAGTATTCTTGTTGGCAAATGATTTTTCATTCTGCAAATAATTTGAAAAGAAAAAAAAAAGAGGGCATAAAAGAATTGAAATAAAAATCCCCATGCAATAATAATAACTTGGTCCATACCTTTCAAGCATGGCCAAGTTCTTTTTAAATTTGATGTTGATAGGATAGTGAATGAATTTGTCTAAACAATTTAATCTTAGCCAAAGTGTCTAGGTTAGATTAGTGAATAAATCTGGCCAGACTGTATAATCCTGGTCAGATAGCCCCAGGGTAGAGTAATTTCTTAACCCAACAGTTTAATCTGGGTTAACTGTCATAGGAAACTAGGTTAGAACATAGGTTAGTGGAATTGTTGCTTCGTTCCAATAAAGCCAGCTTGATGTAAGTGTTGCACCATGTGTCAAATGCTTAAAAGATAGTTTGGTCGAAGTCCCTTGGTGGTGTTTATTCGAAAATGTGGGGAATAAAACATAAAAATGCTTTTATCCTAAGTTTTCCCAGTGCATGTTTTCTCCGCTCCCCATTTTATGCTCCCTGCACATTTCAACGGTCCTGATCATGGCACCCAGATCTATGGTGCACAGAGCATTCCGGACCCCCCCGACCATTCTTCTTTTAACAGAGGGGGGGGTCCGGAATCGGTAATAAGATTTGCGCACATTTGGACAGCCCAGAGACGAGCACTTAAATCAACGGCCTAGATTAGATTCTGGACCCCCCTGTCCGTTCTGCCTTTAATGGAGGGGGGGGGGGGTCCGAAATGAGTGATAAAGAGCGTTCTTGGATCTACGGCTCAGAATCAGGCAGAAAGATCAATGGCTCACAATGAATTTTGGACCCCCCTGGATGATCTCCTTTTAACTGAGGGGGAGGGGGTCCGGAATGGTAATCTCCCTCTGGCAGGCCCTTTTTCATATGTGGCATAAATCTATTGGTCTCGAAGTCCCATCACCATCTGCTATCTAACATCCCCCCGTCACTCATGGATGTCATCTTCCACTAGTTCCACTTGTTCCCGAGTTATGTCCCATCCCATAACTGTTGTCAGTCCCCTACCTCCCTTTCACTCATGACCGGCCCCTTATTGCGACTTTTACCTCCAATCCCTAGCCTCCACATCACCTGTCTGTATTTTTTCAGCCACCTTCACCTGCCATCTCACCCCCAAGTGGCCCGTTGTTCACTTATCACTGGATAACCTATCCGTTATCCAGCTGACCTGTCTCCTGCGCTCGACCGACCCCATTTTAAATAAAACTACTGTTATTTCGCCTACTTTCGCTATTCACCTGTCACACCAGAGAAACTCATCGATTTCTCCTCTGTTACATCCCATCGCCTTCATCCACAATCAGTCGACCCCACTAACTTTTTGTTTATTGCAGGTACTATTACAAAAATGGCGCCAAAGCCCAGACAAGCAGAAGGAGAGGAAAATCCTTTTCTCCCACCTCCTGTCGACCTGGGCAAGATCCCACTGGTCGAAAAAGATCGATTGATCACAGATACCCAATGTGATTTCAATTTCTCATACCTCCAATCATGGATCAGGGAGGTTTTCTTGGACCAGAGCGATGAAATTGGACTCTGGGAGTCCAATTTACCCCTTTACCTTTTTCCCCAGATCCACCATTTTCCCGAATTCGCCCTTAAATTCCAAGCTCACTATATTCCCGAACAGAAGGCCATCGTCTCCTCATCTAGAGACACCTTGTTCCTCATCACGCTCGAAGACATAGACCAGATGATGCAAATCCCCCGTGCCAACTATGCATCTCCTTTCAACCTAGAAATCCTTACAGAGTTGTATCAGAAGATGACTTTTCCCCAAAGAGCTCAAATATTCGAGCTTTTCCTTCCCACCTCCACTCAATTCCCTTCCACAAATCCCCCTTACCCATCGTCCATGTTCTCCACTAAGGGTAACTAGGTCATTTCTTCCCTTTGTGCTTTGCTAGGGTACTATTCCGAATAGTGGGTAGATGAACCCATTCTGGGTTTCCTATCCATTTTCTCCATTGATGAAAAGCCCACCACCCAGTTTGATTTCAGCACCTTCTTGGCAGACAATATTCACGAACAGTTCATGACTTTTGGCATGGAAGGTATGTTCAAATACTCTTCTATACTGGCCTACATGTTTGTTTTCTATCAAGGAGATAAATTTAGTTTTTCCATGCAGAAAATGGACGTAGATGGAAGGCCTCAGCCAATCACAGCATGGACCTCTTCGCTAAAGCATAACTCCACAGAATATAGTTTCAAGGCATTCATCGATCTGGTCTACCACCCTGTGGTAATCATGTTGAGTTGCAGGCCTGAGCCTCGAATAAACGACAAAGTCCAGAGAATCCTGCATCTCTCAGACAACACAAGGACCAGGGATTAGTACCTGTATCGAAACCACACCGATATCAGAGTATTTGGGTGTGAGTTGGCGCCCTACAAGCTGCCAAAGTATGTGTCGGTAAGAATCTTTGTGTTAGAGTATATAAGATAGATCATGAATTCAGATGACATCCATTTTGTATCCCTGAAGAAAAAGTAGCAACTTAGAATCAAGGGGCAGATTGGCTCCTTCATCTGCAACAATCGTGGTGCAGGAGAAGAAGTGGATCGGATGCTGAGAGAGATGAAGTTTTTATTAAGCTTCCCATGGCATTATGATCCTTGCAAGATCATCTCAGAAATGGGGGTGAAGAACAAAAACATCCCGTACGTTCATGAAGCTAAGCCGAAAATTGAGAAATTTGCCAATCAGACTGTGTGGGTGCCTGACACCTTGGTCGAAGTGGAATAGCAGGTTCCCTCGACCACTATGACACCAACGACCACACCACAGGTCCCTAAAGAAAAAAGGCCTCGACAAGAATTATCTCCACCTGTCACAGAGGTGTCATCCGAAGAGTTCTAGTTGCACATAAAGAGGCCCAAGACAATTTCAGTTCCTGGCCATACGGGGGAGAAAGAATCCCCACCTACCACAGTGGTCAAGTCTGTCATCCCACCTTTCGGCTCAAGCCTACATAAGGACATCACCCCAGCAGTGCCAAGGAAATCCTCAGAGTCCCCACAGGACTCTCAGCCGGGCAAGACTGGGCCCAAGTTGAGCATTTTCGAGAAGTACAAGCTGATTTAGAAAAATAATCAGACCCTTACCAGCAGTACGTACGCTCCATTTCGAAAGAATACATCAACTGAGTAGCATAGGCTGTTGTCTACATTTGACATAGAAAAAGGCAGGATGCACATGGCCTTCCTCCAGGTGCAGGTACCAGACCCCAAGGTGATCACAGACTACAAGAGGGCCACCTTCGAATTCCAGATGAAGGACATGCACCCAGCAGATCAGATGGATCTGCACAAACAAACAGGGGAGATGGTATTCCATACATTGGCACATGCTTCTTCTTCTGCAGCCAAATTGCAGGTGTCGCTCAACAATGCTCAAACACAGCTCAAGATGGAGACGATATTGTCCTTTGTGAAGGATAATAGAATCGAGACTTTGGAGGAGTTGGTCCTCAAGATCGGTTATGATCCTTCAAATGTCAAATTTGTAGAGGAGATGATAAAGAAGAAGAATGTATACATCACCTCCTTGAGGAAACAACTGAATCTCCTGCCCACAGAGGACTCACAGGTGAAGGAGATAGCAGAGAAAGAAGGCGAGAAGGAGGAAATGCTCAAGCTGCTCATGGAGCAGAATGCACAGCTAAAAGAAATGGAAGCTTAGATGGAGAGATTATTAAAAGAAAAGGAGTAGACGAAGCCAATGGAAGTCATTCCATTGAGTTCCATTCTAATTTCAGGAGCAAGCACAGCAGCAGTGACAACAATCCCTTCCGCAACTCCATTGACATCACAAGAAGGTACAACAGACCTCACCAAATCCATGGAAAAGATGAACCTGCAGGAGACAGAGATCAGCAAGCTGAAAAAGGAAGTTGAGAACCTCTAGGAACTCAAAACTTCCTTCCAGACCAGTCTCTCCAAAGAAAAGCAGGTAACAGAATAGCTCAAGCAGGAGTTACAATAGCTCCGAAAGCAAACAGTGGCAGGGAAGACTTTGGCTGAGGTCAAAGAAAATGTATGGACAGACATCACAATGTCCATAAATGAGATATGGCCCATGATCCAAATTATGTTTGAGCAGAATGAGTTGGTCCAGAGGAGAAAATAGGCCATTGAGAAGATCAGAGTAGAATAGATAGACCAACTCAGGCAATTGATATCATCAAATTCCTCAATTCTAAGACCATAGAAGAGCTAGAAGAGCTAAAGATAGAAGACAAAACAAATACCATCCTTGAGGTCAAAAGCGTTTTGACCAAGAAAGGATTAATGCTTCAACTGGAAGAAAAGGTTCAGATCATGGACCAGGGGGTACAAAGATTCTTCAATAAGATTGAGGCTCTCCAAAAGAATGGTCTCCCCAGTCTGAAGGTTATTAATGATAAACTGATGACACTTCCAGATTACAACAAGAGATTGGATGAAGTGTCCAAGGATAGTTCAAAGTTTGCAGGCATACAAGGGAGCATCACCAACAAATAATTCTTAGATGCCCTTCAGTTGGACATCAGTATCCAACACGAGATTCAATACATATTCCTCACTAAGCCTACATTCGCCAAGTATACAGAAATGGATGAAGTGTATTGAAGACTGCTCAAAGTCACTGTGCCTAGTCATCTCTGATGGGAGGAACTCTGTGATCTACTCAATTAGCAGATGAGTTGTCCAGGTCTAGTCACTTGTCTAGTCAGATGAGGTCATGCAAAGGCTTCATCAACGGTCTACCCAGAAATTCAGCGTGCAGTTTCACCAAGTCATCAAGCAGTTTTGAAATTTAGAATATTTGTTAAATTAGTTAGGCTAAAAATAGTATTAGCACGTCCTGATTCAGTTATGACAGGAACGTTTGTAATTTGAGTTATAAATAATTCACCTTTTGAAGTATTGAGGGTTGTTGATCTTCACACCCTAATGCTATCAGACTGTAATCTTTTTGAAGAGATATTCCATTAATAAAAAGGAGGCACTTTACAGGATTCTTGTGTGTGTTCACTGGTGATGTTTACTCTCTAAGTTGAATGTTATTCTTTCTTTTTGATCATCTTGTTTTCTAAGTATAATCTTTAAGAGTAACGAATGTTGCAGGATTTATCTTGGATACCCTGTTTCTGAATCGAAATTTTTTAGTGTTTATCTTCTGGTGTTTTCAATTAAGGAATTCTTAACTTCTTCTTATTTGAATTTATCTTTCTCATCTTTTCTTCCACCCATCATTTAAGCTATTAAAAGATCCAGTGAGAATATTATCTCGCCCTGTAGAAATCTTCCTTTGCATTTCTGGTTTGTATCTCATGTTTATTATAAAACAGACCCCATAGCCCAATGGAGGTGTAGACTGTCTGAACCAATTCAAAAAACACTTTGACAAAAAAACCTACCTATTTCTTTACCTAGCCTAATATCTAAAATTGGAAACATAGCTAAATCATATAGAGACATCCCTCTCTGGAGTTGGAAGGGCTAGATCCCAGCTT
Source organism: Picea engelmannii (assembly GCA_009831015.1). Taxonomy (NCBI): domain Eukaryota; kingdom Viridiplantae; phylum Streptophyta; class Pinopsida; order Pinales; family Pinaceae; genus Picea; species Picea engelmannii. The sequence continues at coordinate 549,340 of ML779202.1, read as the reverse complement.
TAAAAGTGGTTGTATAAAGTTACCTTTGTAGATTTCTTCTGTTTCAACCTCTAGGAAATTTACCAAGTGCTAACATAGTGGCGACTCCACTGGGGAACAGAACTAAAAATTGATAATTTCATGTTTTCTTTTCCCTAAAAAGAAAGTTCAAATTTGAGAAGAAAGTAATGTTTAGAGGTTGATTAAACTTTGTACATATTATTTTTAGACTCACAAAATTAAAAAATATACATATATATATAAAACCAAAAAGAGTTATGGCTCCTAGGAAAGTTCACACTTAATCTCATCTCGACCCAGAACCTGCGATAGTGATAGATAACCCCGAACAATTTCTCAGGCGAAGGACCTTAGCTGAAGGTTTAGTGAGTCATATTCCCCTTCATATGTCCCTGTCCTCTTCAGGGAAACCTGTTATCTCTCAAAACCTTGACCTTGATACCTTTCCACAGCGAAGCCTGATTAGAACACGGTCCGACATTTTTGTGACTGGAATCATCTTGGACCCAACTGTGTTGCAACCCCAAACCCTCGAAGTTTTGTCTCCCATGACTAAACCACAAATTACTCCCTCAGTACTATCCAGTCCCTCCTCATCCTCGTCTTCAGGTGCTACCTCGCTGACCATCCAGGTTGTCATCCCACCTCCTCCTCCCATCATGGCAGCTCGATATGCCCCTTTGGTGTTGGCTGTGCCACTACATGCCATGCCCCAAGACTATCAAACAAGACTTCCACAGTTCGATGCAACAGGACCTTTAAGTTCCCAACAACATGTTGACAAAATGAATGACTATTTTGACCTGCAAGAAGTTGATGAGGCTGACGTTCAAATGCGATTGTTTTACCAAAGTTTGACAGGTGACATCAAGAAATGGTACAAAGCTTTACCTACCACCTCAGTCCCTGACCTTGTTGCTTTCCAAAGTATTTTTCTTGACAGATGGGAGGTAAAGAAAATCCCTCTCCAAATATTGTCAGAATATGAGAATATAATAAGAAATCAAGGTGAGACGGTACAAGATTATTGCACCCATTTCAATAACCTGTACAATGTAATTCCAGCCAAAATCAAACCTCCACAGGGCCTGGTGTTGATAAAATTCCCTGATGGTTTTGATGCCAATATGTCATACCAACTAAGAGAAATAAATTCTACCACCTTGGAAGACATGCAGAAAAGTGTTATAAGTGTGGAGGCCAATCTATTGGCAAAAAGGGCACATCAGAGGTCAGAAAGGAGAGTCACAATTAAAGAATAACCTTCCATGTCGACCACAAATTCCAAATTGGATTCTTTGACCAGAGAAGTGGAAATAATGATGGAAAGATTTACTGTGTCAGACAAAATTCCTCCAAGAGACAACACACCTGCTCCTCAGGTTCGGAATCCCAACTTCAGGAGAAACCCTCCTCAAATCAGATAGAGAGATCCTAGGGATCAAAGAGAGCAGAGGGGTCCAGATCAACATATCAGACCTCCTCTACAAGAAAACTATGTTGATGAAGGGGAGTAAGTGATTGAGGAATTAGAGGACACTCATATCAATCTCATGGGAATTCATGACAACGAAGCTATTTTCCTTACCCAAGAAGAGCAAGAACTTTTTCTTCTCAACCAAACAAAAGTAAGTGAAGAAGCTAAAGATGCAGAACAACAGGCCTTCAAAAATGCTATTTTGGAGGTACATCGTCAGTACAATTTGCAGAGTAAGAAGAAAGAAGGGAATTCCCCAAAAAAGACGACTGAAACACAGAAGGTAGTCGAGACCAAGAAGACCCCTGAGCCATATACCGAGAAGATTCCTGAGAAGAGTAATGTCGACGCTCCCGTGAAGAAAAACCTCACCATTCTGAAAAGGTCATCACAGCCTAAGGTTTCACCTATTAATCCACCGAGTACTTCTGAGCAGAAGAATATGGTGGACAAACCAGAATTGATGAGACAAGGCAGAACCCCTACACCTTTCAGCCTTGAGGGGGAGTTGGCCAAAATAAAAATTCCCATCCCACTTACAGAGTTGATGAATAGAGATGGTTATCATTCACAGGTGATTAAAGCACTGGCCATTGAACTTGACATAGGCACAAAGGCCTTAACCATTGGATCAACAAATCATTTAGACACCATGAACCTTACCGATGATCAACCCGAGCTTCTTTTCAAACCTAAAGTAGATGGTCGAGATGATACTGGTGAGGTTTCTCCTTTTTACATCAGTATGAACATACACGAATTGATCTTTCATAACGCTATGTTTGATTCAGGTGCCTCCCACAATCTGATGCCTAAAGCAGTAATGGAAAAACTGGGACTAGAGGTCACCAGACCATACAAGGATTTACACTCATTCGACTCCAATAAAGTTAGATGTATTGGTTTGATCAAAGACCTATGCATCACCTTGGTTCAGATTCCTGCGAAGAGCATGGTAATGGATGTAGTGGTTGCAGACATCTTGCTGAAGTATGGAATGTTGCTATCCCGGTCTTGGGGGGTGAAGTTGAAAGGAACCCTGCAGCTGGATATGTCTTATGCCACTATCCCAGTTTTCGGGCAACAAAGAAGGCTATACAGAGAAACATTGATGAAGTACATGGTTAGTAGCCAAGAAAAACCACACAATTATCCCCTTTACTCTGCGCATTTCGATTTAGATTCATTTATCTTGTACAATGATGGTGACACGGGAGAGCAATATACTCAGCTGGTGGAAGACACATCTAGTCAAGATGAAGGCCAAGAAAGCATTGAGGTAGCAAAGATGAAGAACATGATAACTGAAGAGTTACCCGCAGATTTCTGGAGCATGGACTTTGATGGAGCAGTGAGTAAAGAAGGAGTTGGAGCAAGAGTATGGCTGCATAATCACAGAAAAAGGTATTCAGAAAACCATTCTTACAAATTAAATTTCTAATGTACTAACAATATTGCTGAGTATGAAGCCTTGATGCTCGGTCTGAAGGTTTTGAAAAAAGTTGGTGCTAAACAGATAATGGTAAGAGGTGACTCTGAATTGATAATCAAGAAAATCAAAGGTGAGTACGTTGTGAAACACCCACGTCTTAGAGCTTATAGGAATGTTGTTCTTGATGCCTTGAGATGTTTTACTGAAGTTGACTTGCAGGTAATGCCGAGGGGACAAAACATTCTGGCAGACGGATTGGCCACCTCAGCAGCCACCTGTAAGATTCCTTTCCACCCGACTCATCCATATATTGTTGAGGTGAAATGTAGACCAACCATTCCCGACAATATCAGGTACTATCAAGTGTTTGGTAATGACGATCAAATTGAATACTTTCTGCAGTGTAAAAATTATTTTGAATGTACAAATATAGATTTAGAGAACGAAGATGAAAATGTAAATAGTTCTGATTTTGAAATTGATAGTGTAAATACGGTAGATTCAGGAGAATTAGGCGATGGGGAATTGGATGCTGACATTTTACAGTTGAAAAACAATGTTTTACCTAGAGGCCTAGTTCCTTTAGAGGAATTGTTCGATTCTAACGACATAGCCAAAAAACCAAAAATCAAAGCCCATGGACAAGAGGTAGAAGACTGTAATATAGGGACTGAAGAGAAACCTACGATGGTCAAACTATCTAAATCATTACCCCCAGAGCAAAAACTCAAGTACATTGAGTTGTTCAAAGAATATTCGGATGTCTTTGCCTGGGGCTATGAATATTTGAAAGCCTATGATACCATCATCATACAACATAGGATTCCAATAAAAGAAGACCAAAAATCGTTTAGGCAGAAACTTAGGAGGATAAATCCCAAGTTGCTCCCTCTGATAGAAAAGGAAATCAAGAAAATGTACGATGCCAAGATCATAGTTCCATTGCATTTTTCCAAGTGGGTCTCTAATCTGGTCCCTACACATAAGAAAACTGGGGAAATCAGACTCTGCATAGATTTTCAAAATCTGAATAAAGTCTCCCTGAAGGATAATTACCCCTTACTGAAAATGGACCACATCCTGCAAAGGGGGGTCGGGTCCAGCCGAATTTCTCTGCTGGACGGTTTCTCGGGTTACAATCAGGTCTTAGTTCACCCAGACGACCAAGACAAAACTGCTTTCACCACACCATGGGGCACTTTCATGTATGTGAAAATGCATTTTGGTCTGATGAACGCAGGAGCCACATTCCAGAGGGCGATGGATATCGCCTTCGTGGAAGAATCAGGCAAGTTTATTGTCGTTTATTTAGATGATGTGACTGTGTTTTCCCGATCTGATGATGAACACCTAAGACACCTCAGATGAGTCTTCGAGAAATGTAGAAGGTTTGGGATTTATTTAAATCCTAAGAAGAGCCTTTTCGCGTTAGAAGAAGGAAAACTGCTAGGACACGTCATCTCCAAAGATGGAATCAAAATAGACCCTAGCAGAATCAAGGCCATACAAAATTTAGAACATCCAAGAAACCTCAAAGAACTACAGTCTTTTATCGAGAAAATTAACTTTCTACGAATATTCATTCCCAATCTAGTCGAGCTCCTTAGAAACATTACAAACATGCTTAAAAAAGACAAAAAAATAAAATGGGACTCTGAGTCTAGACAATCTTTCGAACAAGTCAAATGAGCACTCACAGAAGCCCCTGTTTTGATCAGTCTTGATTTTACTAAGGATTTCTATCTCTTTTCTTTCGCTTCCGAACATACTATAGCAACGGTGCTACTACAAAAGAACAATGAAGGGTATGAACAACCCATAGCTTTCTTTAGTAAAGCATTAAGAGATGCTGCTCTGAATTACAAGATAATGGAGAAACAAGCTTTTGCTTTGGTAAAATCCATAAAAGACTTTAGAGTCTACATTCTTCATTCCCACACCATATAATATGTTTTGAACTCGGTAGTAAAAGACATTTTGACACAGGACAACCCTGATGGAAGAAGGGGAAAATGGATTGTTGTCATTTTAGAATATGATATAGAGATTAAGCCCACAAAACTAATCAAAGGTCAAGGCCTTGCTAAATTAATGGCTGAATATAACTTTCATGCTCTTGACATTAATTTTCTAGATGTGGCAGATGAACAGGGTGAGATGACGACTCTAAGCGTGAGAGAGGTATTTCTAAACTCTCCACAGTACACAGACCTTATTTTTGTTTTGCGAAATCTACAAGCTCCCCTTGGTTTGACTAAGACTAAAGCTAGATTTTTAAAGTTGAAAGCCTTAAAATTCTGTATTCTAGAAGGCAATTTGTATTGAAAAGACCCTGCAGGCATTCTGTTAAATTGTTTACTAAAAGATGAATTTGATAAAGTGTTGCAAGAGTTTCATGCAGGAGAATGTGGTGGCCATTTGAACTGGAAGGTCACAGCCAAAAAAATAATCAGAGATGGATTCTATTGGCCCACCCTGTTTACTGATGTACATCAAAAGGTAACTGCATGTCATCAATGTCAACTATTTGAAGGGAAAAAGAAACTCCTTCCTCTTCCCCTAAAACTGATTTTAGTTGAAGCCCCTTTCCAGCAATGGGGACTGGACTTCATTGGAGAAATACACCCCCCATCTTCAGGCCAGCATAGGTGGATTCTTACTGCCACCGATTATTTTACCAAATGGATCAAGGCAGTACCAAGTAGGCAAGCCACTGACTCTGTTATTATCAAATTCCTTGAAAATAATATTTTGTCTCGTTTTGGTTGTCCTAGAAAGATTATAACTGACAATGCAGCTGCCTTTCGGTCAAAGAAACTCATAGATTTCTGCAACCAGTATCACATTGGTTTGGGGCATTCCACAGCTTACTACCCTTAGGGGAATGGGTTAGCGAAATCTTCAAAAAAAACTTGGTTAAATATCATCAAGAAAACATTGCAGGAAAACAAGAAATCATGGCACAATAAATTGGTGTTTTCTTTATGGGCCGACAGGCTGACCACCAAAAGGTCAATTGGTATGTCACCATACTAGTTGGTCTATGGTACAGAGGCAGTTTTCCCCACTTCTTTAGGAGTCCCTGTCATGAATTTACTTCAAGAGGTACAAGCTGAGCCAAATGACTCACAGAGAAGGATCAACCAGATGATCCATCTGCAGCAGACTAGGGAAGAAGTTTTCAACAAGACTCAAGTAGTCCAAGGAAACATCAAGAAGATCTTTGAAAAACGAACCAAGGAAGATGATTTCGAGTTAGGAGATTTGGTGCTAAAATGGGATGCCAGAAATGAAGACAAAGGAAAGCATGGAAAATTTGACAATCTGTGGACAGGGCCATACATGATCCAAGCTTTCAGGGGAAAAAATGCTTTCTTGTTAAACAACGATGATGGGTTAGATCTACCAGGAGCACCTGTGAATGGGAAAATGCTGAAACATTATGTACCACCTCAGTAGAGATCCAAGTTTTCATTCTCCATTGTATATACCATCTCTATTTTTATGTTTCACCTACATTTTCTGAGTGAGAACATTAGTCAGTTGGTTGAAGCCCGAAGAGAAGGCCCTAAGCTGCTGACCATTGTTTTTCCAATTTTTGAGAATAAAATCAATGAAGGCTGCTAGGCAGAAATTTTAAGAACGACAGGAACCAAGATTCTTGGCACTTCACAGGGAAAGTACCATCCCCAGGTGGAGCCGCTGTTATCACCCCATAAGTTATGGGAATCAAATGGTGACTGGGATATTATCTCTCTCTAGTATTCTTGTTGACAAATGATTTTTCATTCTGCAAATAATTTCAAAAGAAAAAAG
>ML779202.1:527051-541980 GCA_009831015.1 Picea engelmannii | reverse complement strand
AAAGAAAAAAGAAAAGAAAAAGAAAAAAAAAAGAGGGCATAAAAGAATTGAAATAAAAATCCCCATGCAATAATAATAACTTGGTCCATACCTTTCAAGCATGGCCAAGTTCTTTTTAAATTTGATGTTGATAGGGTAGTGAATGAATTTGTCTAAACAGTTTAATCTTAGCCAAAGTGTCTAGGTTAGATTAGTGAATAAATCGGGCTAGACTGTATAATCCTGGTCAGATAGCCCCAGGGTAGAGTAATTTCTTAACCCAATAGTTTAATCTGGGTTAACTGTCATAGGAAACTAGGTTAGAACATAGGTTAGTGGAATTGTTGCTTCATTCCAATAAAGCCAACTTGATGTAAGTGTTGCACCATGTGTCAAATTCTTAAAAGATAGTTTGGTCGAAGTCCCTTGGTGGTGTTTATTCGAAAATGTGGGGAATAAACCATAAAAATGCTTTTATCGTAAGTTTTCCCAGCACATGTTTTCTCCGCTCCCCATTTTATGCTCCCTGCACATTTCAACGGTCCTGATCACAGCGCCCAGATCTACGGTGCACAGAGCATTCCAGACCCCCCTGACCGTTCTTCTTTTAACCGAGGGGGGGGGGGGCGGAATCGGTAATAAGATTTGCACACATTTGGACGGCCCAGAGACGAGCACTTAAATCAATGGCCCAGATTAGATTCTGGACCCCCCCATCCGTTCTGCCTTTAATGGAGGGGGGGGTCCGAAATGAGTGATAAAGAGCGCGCTTGGATCTACGGCTCAGAAACAGGCAGACAGATCAATGGCTCACAATGGATTTTGGACCCCCCTAGATGATCTGCTTTTAACTGAGGGGGAGGGGGTCCGGAATGGTAATCTCCCTCTGGCGGGCCCTTTTTCATATGTGGCATAAATCTATTGGTCCCAAAGTCCCATCACCATCTGCTATCTAACAGCCCCCCGTCACTCATGGATGTCATCTTCCACTAGTTCCACTTGTTCCCGAGTTATGTCCCATCCCATAACTTTTGTCAGTCCCCTACCTCCCTTTCACTCATGACCAACCCCTTATTGCGACTTTTACCTCCAATCCCTAGCCTCCACATCACCTATCCATATTTTTTATCCACCGTCACCTGCCATATCACCCCCAAGTGGCTCGTTGTTCATTTATCATTGGATAACCTATCTGTTATCCAGCTGACCTGTCTCCCGTGCTCGACCGACCCCATTTTAAATAAAAATACCGTTTTTTCACCTAGTTTCTCTATTCACCCATCACACCAGAGAAACTCATCGATTGCTCTTTCGTTACATCCCGTCGCCTTCATCCACAGTCATTCGACCCCACTAAATTTGTGTTTATTGGAGGTACTGTTACAAAAATGGCGCCAAAGCCTAGACAAGCAGAAGGAGAGGAAAATCCTTTTCTCTCGCCTCCTGTCGACCTGAACAAGATCCCATTGGTCGACAAAGACCGATTGATCATAGATACCCAATGCGATTTTGATTTCTCAAACCTCCAGTCATGGCTCAGGGAGGTTTTCCTAGACCAGAGCGATGAAATTGGACTCTGGGAGTCCAATTTACCCCTTTACCTTTTTCCCCAGATCCACCATTTTCCCAAATACCCTTAAATGCCAAGCTCACTATATTCCCGAACATAGGGCCGTCATCTCCTCATCCGGAGACACCCTATTCCTCATCATGCCCGAAGACATAGACCAAATGATGCAAATTCCCCGTGCCGACTCTACGTCTCCTTTCAACCTGGAAATCCTTACAGAGTGGTATCAGAAGATGAATTTTCCCTAAAGAGCTCAAATATTTGAGCTTTTCCTTCCCACCTCCGCTCAATTCCCTTCCACAAATCCCACTTACCCATCGTCCATGTTCTCCACTAAGGGTAACCAGGTCATTTCTTCCCTTTGTGCTTTGCTAGGGTACTATTCCGACCAGTGGGTAGATGAACCCATTCTGGGTTTTCTATCCATTTTCTCCACTGATGAAAAGCCCACCACCCAGTTCGATTTCAGCACCTTCTTGGCAGACAATATTCATGAACAGTTCGTGAATTTTGGCACGGAAGGCATGTTTAGATACTCGTCTATACTGGCCCACATGTTTGTTTTCTATCAAGCAGATAAATTTAGTTTTTCCATGCAGAAAATGGATGCAGATGGAAGGCCTCAGCCAGTCACAGCATGGACCTCTTTCCTGATGCATAACTCCACAGAATATAGTTTCAAGGAATTCATCGATCTGTTCTACCACCATGTGGTAAGCATGTTGAGCGTCAGGCCCGAGCCTCGAATAAATGACGAAGTCCAGAGAATCCTGCATCTCTCAGACAACACAAAGACCGGGGATTGGTACCTGTATCAAAACCACACCGAGATCAGAGTATTTGGGTGCGATTTGGCACCCTACAAGCTGCCAAAGTATGTGCCGGTAAGAATCTTTGCGTTAGAGTATATAAGATAGATCATGAATTCATATGACATCCATTTTGTATCCCTGAAGAAAAAGAAACAACTTAGAATCAAGGGGCAGATTGGCTCCTTCATCTACAACAGTCGTGGTGCAGGAGAAGAAGCAGACCAGATGCTGAGAGAGATGAAGTTTTTCTAAAGATTCCCATGGCATTAAGATCCTTGCGGGATCATCTCAGAAATGCAGGTGAAGAACAAAAACATCCCGTACGTTCATGAAGCTAAGCCCAAAATTGAGAAATTCGCAAATCAAACTGTGTGGGTGCCTGACACCTTGGTCGAAGTGGAATAGCAGGTTCCCCCAACCACTGTTCCACCAATGACCATGCCACAGGTCCCTAAGGAAAAAATGCCTCGACAATAATTATCTCCGCCTGTCATGGAGGTGTCGTCCGAAGAGTTCTAGTTGCACACAAAGATGCCCAAGACAATTTCAGTTCCTGGCCCTATGGGGGAGAAAGAAGCCCCACCTACCACAGTGGTCAAGTATGTCATCCCACCTTTTGTATCAAGCCTACATAAGGACATCACCCTAGCAGTGCCAAGGAAATCCTCAGACTCCTCACTGGACTCTCAGCCAGACAAGACTGGGCCCAAGTTGAGCATTTTTTATAAGTACAAGCTAATTAAGAAAAATAATCAGACCCTTACCAGTAGTACTTACGCTCAGTTTCAAAAGCAGACGTCGACTGCACAACATAGGCTACTATCTTAATTTGACACAGAAAAAGGTAGGATGCACATGGCCTTCCTCCAGGCGGAGGTACCAGACCCCAAGGTGATCACAGACTACAAGAGGGCCACCTTTGAATTCCATATGAAGGACGTGCACCCAACAGATCGGATGGATCTGCACAAACAGACAGGGGAGATGGCATTCCATGCATTGGCGCATGCTTCTGCTTCTACAGCCAAATTGTAGGTGTCACTCAACAATGCTCAAACGCAGCTCAAGATGGAGAAGATATCGTCCTTTGCGAAGGACAATAGAATCAAGACTTTGGAGGAGCTAGTCCTTAAGATCAGCTATGATCCTTCAAACGTCAAAGCTGCAGAGGAGATGATAAAGAAGAAGAATGCAGACATCGCCTCCTTGAGGAAACAACTGAAGCTCCTGCCCATAGAGGACTCGCAGGTGAAGGAGATAGCAGAGAAAGAAGGTGAGAAGGATGAAATGCTCAAGCTGCTCATGGAGCAGAATGCACAGCTCAAAGAAATGGAAGTTGATATAGAGAGATTATTAAAATAAAAGGATCAGACGAAGCCAGTGGAAGTCATTCCATTGAGTTCCATTCCGATTTCAGGAGCAAGCACAATAGTAGTGACAACGATCCCTTCCGCAACTCCATTGACATCACAAGAAGGTACAACAGACCTCGCCAAATCCATGGAAAAGATGAACTTGCAGGAGACAGAGATCAGCAGGCTGAAAAAGGAAGTTGAGAACCTCCAGGAACTCAAAACTTCCTTCCAGACGAGTCTCTCCAAAGAAAAGCAGGTAACAGAACAGCTCAAGCAGGAGTTACAACAACTCCGAAAGCAAACAGTGGCAAGGAAGACTTTGGATGAGGTCAAAGAGAATGTATGGACAGACATCACAAAGTCCATAAATGAGATATGGCCCATGATCCAAATTATGTTTGAGTAGAATGATTTGGTCCAGAGGAGAAAACATGCCATTGAGAAGATCAGAGTAGAATTGGGAGATAGACCAACGCAGGCAAATGATATCATCAAATTCCTCAATTCTAAGACCAGAGAAGAGCTAGAAGAGCTGAAGATAGAAGACAGAACAAAGACCATCCTTGAGGTCAAAAGTGTTTTGACCAAGCAAGGATTAATGATTCAACTGGAAGAAAAGGTTTAGATCATGGAATAGGGGGTACAAATATTCTTCAATAAGATTGAGGCTCTCCAAAAGAAAGGTCTCCCCAGTCTGAAGGTTATTAATGATAAATTGATGACACTTCTGGATTACAAGAAGAGATTGGCTGAAGTGTCCAAGGACAGTTCAAAGTTTGTAGGCATACAAGGGAGCATCACCAGCAAAGCATCCCTGGATGCCCTTCAGTTGGACATCAGTATCCAACATGATATTCGATACATATTCCTCACTAAGCCTACATTCGCCAAGTATACAGAAATGGATGAAGTGTATCGAAGACTGCTCAAAGTCACTGTGCCTAGTCATCTCCGATGGGAGGAACTCTACGATCTACTCGATTAGTAGATGAGTTTTCCAGGTCTAATCACTTGTCCAGTCAGATGAGGTCGTGCAAAGGCTTCATCAACGGTCTACCCAGATATTTAGCATGTATTTTCACCAAGTCATCAAGCAGTTTTGAAATTTAGAAGATTTGTTAAATTAGTTAGGCTAAAAATAGAATTAGCACGTCTTGATTCAGTTATGATAGGAACGTTTGTAATTTGAGTTATAAATACTTCACCTTTTTAAGTATTGAGGGTTGTTCATCTTCACACCCTAACACTATCAGACTGTAATCTTTTTGAAGAGATCTTCCATTAATAAAAAGGAGGCACTTTACAGGATTCTTTCGTGTGTTCACTGGTGATGTTTACTCTCTAAGTTGACTATTATTCTTTCTTTGTGATCATCTTGTTTTCTAAGTCTAATCTTTAAGAGTAATGAATGTTGTAGGACTTTTCTTGGATACCCTATTTTTGACTCGAAAGATTTTAGTGTTTATCTTCTGGTGTTTTCAATTAAGGAATTCTTAACTGCTTCTTATTTGAATTTATCTTTCTCATCTTTTCTTCCGCCCATCATTTAAGCTACTAAAAGATCCAGTGAGTATATTATCTCTCCCTATAGAAGTCTTCCTTTGCGTTTCTGGTTTGTATCTCATGTTTATTATAACACAGTCCCCATAGCCCAATGGAGGTGTAGACTGTCTCAACCAATTCAAAAAACACTTTGACAACAAAACCTACCTATTTCTTTACCTAGCCTAATATCTAAAATTGGAAACATAGCTAAATCATATAGAGAGGTCCCTCTCTGAAGTTGGTAGGGCTAGATCCCAGCTTTAAAAGTGGTTGGATAAAGTTACCTTTGTAGATTTCTTCTGTTTCAACCTCTAGGAAATTTACCAAGTGCTAACAGACACCACTATCATTGACATCCAAGATGACCCAGACCCTGAAAAAATTCCACCTACACTCATCATTGAGCAACCCCCACCACTCCAATTACCAAACCTCCTCACCACCATCCCATATCTGACCATAGCCTCAAATCCGATGCAGCTTGACCACCTAAATATAGAGGAATGGTGAACCCCACAGACAACCAGAGAATCCCCCAGACCCAGTTCATAAATCCCCAACCTTAACCCTAAAGCATCAGAGTAGGCCATGATGATGAATGTCCTGAACCTGAACACCCAGGAATAGAAACCTAAGTCGATAGCACATGAAGAAGTCGCCAGAACCAGAGAAGAGTTGGAACCCGAACACAACCTACAAATCCTCTCACCAACCAAGGGTGAGGATGCTCCAAAAATCACGACGCATAATGCAGAGGCACCAGAATACAAACAGATACCATATGTGCACAATGAGCCAGAATCAACAACAGATCTGGATACGACCGCTATGCAAGTGAATATGGTGCAAGTTCTCCAAAACCCCCAACAATGTGCAAAATTGGTGCAACTTTGCATAACCAGAATCCAGGTTCTAACACTCTTACCCGCAAACCTAAGATTAAGGATTGCACCAGCATCACCCACAGAGGATGAGGTAGAAACTCACTCAAACCATTCAACATGCAGTGGATTCCCACTCCAGTGGAAAGCACCCATTGACACCACTCCATCATCTACATACTTGGTACAGTGGCCCACATCACAGTTGTTCAGACTAATCAGAGCCTCCATAGACCAACTAGAGAAAAGGATCTAGGACACTGAGATATTAGCTGAGCTCATTAGGAAAGAATAAATATATGAACAAACATGTAGAACAAAGGAAAAATGTGATAGACTCCTCGCCCAGTGAAAACTGGAAAAAGTGCGAGAAAAACTTGCAGAATCTTGGCCAGAGATTCGGAAGGTTGCACCTGACCTACCTGAAGCCAATGAAATAAGTGAACCAGAACAACAGATTGAGTTGTTACAAAAGGCATAGACACAGCTCGCTACATGCATGAAGTAGATACAAGCAAAGCTACAACAATTCCAGCAGGAAGTAGAACAAAAACCTTGGCAGCTGCAGGACCAAATACAAAGGATAATACTACAAGAAAACAATGCCCGAGTGACACTACATAAATGAACAAGGAACTGCACCAGAATCTTCAAGGAAGTCAGTGATTGGATTGGGATCATCACTCGATGAAATCAAGTCCTGGAGGAAGTTCACACCAAGATTCAGGTGCTCAATGAGGAAGTTGTGGTCACAATGGACCCCATAGAGCAGAAGAAAAAGTTTTATCAAATCCAACAGGACGACAATGAACTCAATTCACTCTACGAAGCATAGTCCGTATCCAATAAAGAGCTACATAATTTCCAAATGATAATTCAAACCACCTATATGCAAATGAACTAGGTCGATGCAATAACATATTCTGAATGGAACGCATTGGTTGCAGCCAAGCCAAAGGAATAGAACAAAGAGAAGACCCAACAGTTCTTGGAAAAAGCATCACTCCTCACCAGGAAATGGCAGGACAAAGTTGAAATCTTTCACGGAATAAAGCACAGAGCATTAGAGATGGTTCCAGAATTGGGCCCTTCATTTGAGGAGGTAAAGGAAGAAAAGGAACAAACAGAAGATCCCAAAGAAGAATAAAATCTAGATAAGGGAAAGCAACAGTTGCTTCTAGAAAATGTGAAGGAACCAAGTACTTGACTAGAGGAAAAGTCAAGGATTGTGGTCAGAACCTGTTGGGCCCTTCATTTTTGGGAAAGAATTGTGCAAGTTTTGATTAAGCATGAGTTGCGCAAACTTCATTAGAGGCTGAAAGAAAAGAATAACATAAAGCGACTGTGGGAGCTAGCACAACACCAGCTAAGCAACAAATAGTTGCAACATAACAAGAAAGAGAGAAAGATGAACAAAAAGACATAACCCAGCTATATATAGGGATGAATATAATTGTAAGAGGGTTGGAGTCAAGTTGGTATGTCAGGTTTTTGTTATTGTTAAACCAATTCGTCGGTTGGTTGAGAGTCGAGTTGATGTATTGGGATACTATTATGTTTATCATATTCATCCAAGGTTTTTGGATTAGCTATTGAAACTCGGTGTAAGAGAGAAACCATAGTCTGTACTAAACATTTCTATGTAGTTCTGAGCCTATAATGAAGGAAATATTCAAAATCTAATATGAAGGAGAACAAAATTTTCAAAATATGATGTGTCTTTGTATGTTTACTTATGCATTACATTGTTATTTTATGATTATGAGTTATGTCTGATGGTTCTATGGTTAATCATTGTTCATAACATAAGTAGGTTTAATTCTTGCGGTTAGATATTCTAGATCTGATGTTGCCTCTTGCACAAGAACAATAATGAGTTCTGAATGATCTATGGATCCTCCTTAGAATTTTCCCTACCCTTCCCTATCTATCTGTCTCAGCAACACTTCGAGTGAGACTTCTTCTCTTCGAAGGAGATGAAAATGCCAGTGCTCTAGACTACACGGTACCTTTTGTTGGTGACCTGAGAAGGACCTTGGTCTAACCAAATTCATGCCAACACATTCAAAAATCATTCATTTTGGAGTATAAATAACTCCAAGTCTTTGTTGAAGATATTCAAAGGATTCCCATGGAAGTGGTTTTGTAAAGATGTCTACCACTTGTTCTTTTTTTCCCACATACTCAACTATGATGTTCTTTTATGCAACATGTTCTCGTAGAAAGTGATACTTGATTGGAATGTGCTTCATCTTGGAGTGCGTCATCAGTTTTTTTGAGATACTAATGGCACTTGTATTATCACAATATATTGGAACGGGCTCATCATACTCAACATGTATATCTGTCAAAGTTTGTTTCATCCAAAGAACCTGTGTACAACATACTTCTGTTGCAATATACTCTGCCTCAGTTGTAGATAGAGATATTGATGATTATTTCTTGCTTAGCCATGATACCAAACACTCACCTAAGTAGAACGTTGCTCCACTGGTGCTTCATTGGTCATCAATACAACCTGCCCAATATGCATCTGTGTAGGCAATAAGTGATAGATCTTTTCCTTTTGGATACCATAATCCAAACTCTTTTGTTCCTTTGAGATATCTGAAGATCCTCTTTACTGCTAATACATGTGATTCCTTTGGTGTTGCTTGAAATTGTGCCACCTGTCCAACTGCCTGCATTAAATATGGTATGGATGTTGTCACATATAGTAGGCTTCCAATCATTGAAATGTATTGCCTCTAATCTGTAGACTTTGAATCGTCATATTTGCTCAACTTACAACTAGTTTGCATGGGAGTGATAATTGGTTTGCAATATTCCATTCAAAACTTTTTTATCATTTCTCTGATATACTTGGTTTGAGAAATAAAAATACCTTGGTTGCTTTCATGTATCTGAAGTCCTAGAAAGAAGGATAGTTCTCCAAGTAATGACATTTGAAATTCATTCTGCATGTCTTTTGCAAATTTATGTCTTAACCTATCATCATCACTACCAAAAATAATATCATCAACATAAACTTCAATTAATAAAATATTACCTTGACTTACCTTTATGCATAGGTTTTTGTCTACACTTCCTTTTCTGAACCCTACCTATTGCAGATACTTATCTAGTCTTGAGTACCATGCTCTAAGAGTCTGTTTTAGACCATACAAGGCCTTCTTTAATTTACACACATAGTTTGTGTTCTTTGACAACCAAAATCCATATGGTTGTTCCATGTAGACTTTTTTTTCAAGTTCCCCTTTCAAAAAAGTTGATTTTATGTCCATATGATATACTTTAACATTTTTGGAGCATGCATAAGCTAAAAGAAAATGGATTGCTTCCATTCTAGCAACTGGGGAAAATGTCTCTTCAAAGTCGATTCCTTCATTATGTGCATATCCTTTACATACCAATCTAGCTTTGTTCCTTGTAACCTGTCCATCTTCATTCAATTTATTCCTGAAAACCCATTTTGTGTTGATCACATTCTTATTCTTTGGTCTTGGAACCAATTCCCAAGTGTCATTTTTCTCTATTTGATCCAATTCTTCATCCATGGCCTTATTCCAAAATTCATCCTTCCTGGCTTCTTCAAAACAGTTTGGTTCAATTGTAGATACGAGTGATAGGTGTGTTTGTTATGGTGAATGAATTTTTCTTCTAGTCTCAACTTCTGCATATTTGTTTCCAATAATCTGATTTGAATGATGATTCTTTTGTACTCGTTTTCTAGGTGTCCTTGGAGATACTTGTTGAAGTTGCTCTTCTGCTTCTGTCAGATTCTCTTCATTTTCATCTTCCTCTTCTACTTCTTTTACATATTCTTCTTTGAAAAGTTGTTCCATTGATTTGTTTTCTTCTTCCTTTGATTCTGGTATGTTTGTTTCATCAATTGTTACATTGATGCTTTCAACAACTTTGTTTAATCATAGATTGTAACACTTGTATGCTTTCCATGTACTTGAGTAACCAACAAGTATTCCTTTGTCCACACGAGAGTCAAACTTTCCCATTCTTCCATATTCTCTTTTGATGTAGCATTTGCTTCCAAAAAATCTCAAGTGCTTCACATTTGTTGGTCTTCCTTTCCATAGCTCGTAGGGAGTTTTATCAGTGTTGTTTATGAGCAATACTCTGTTTTGAATGTGAAATGCTGTATGCACTACCTGTGTCCAAAAAATATCTATCAACTTTGAATCCATTATCATTGTTTGAGCCATTTCTTGTACTGTCCTATTATTTCTTTCAACAACTCCATTCTGTTGAGGTGCCCTAGAGACGAATAATTGCCTTTTTATTCCATGATTGCTACAGTAGTCCATAAATTCCTTTGAGGTGAATTCTCCTCCATTATCCGATCTTAAGAATTTTATTCTTGAATCCATCTCATTTTCAACCATTTTCCTTATAGATCTTGAAGTTTTCAAAATCTTATAACTTGTTCTTGAGAAAGAAAACTGCAGTCATTCTTGTATAATCATCAACTAATAACATAAATTATATCTCACCTTTTAAGCCTTTTGTTGTAGTTGGTCCAACTAGATCAATATCCACAATTTCTAGTGGTTTTGTTGTTGAATATTCCTTTGATTTGAACCTGGTCTTTGTTTTCTTTCCTTGTTGGCAATGCTTACATAAAGTGTTGGTTGGTTTCATGATCTGGGGCATTTCTCTGACTGCTTCTCTTTTGCTGACTTTGACAAGGCTATCAAAATGCATGTGACCCATTCTTCTTCTCCATAGCCAACTTTCATCTTCCTTTCCTAAACAACACTTTTCATTTCCAATTTCGCTTAATACATATATGTTGCTTGAAGTTCTTGCAGCTGTAGTGACCAATTTCCCTGAACCTTCTTTTCTTATCTCACACTTTTATGAATCGAAAGTAACTTTATGAACTTAGTCACACATTTGACTCACACTTAAAAGATTATGTTTCATATCTTCTACTAGTAGAACATTTTCTACCTTTTCAATCTTGTTCCCAATTTAGACTGTGCCTTTTCCAATGATTTTGGCTGAATCATCATTTCCGAAGGAGACTGATCACCTTGACTCTATCACCTATCTCTTTCCTTTCGTAATGTAAGAAACTTGACCCTATCACCTATCATGTGTTTTGAACATCCACTATCAACATACCAACCACGTTTCTTTTGTTTATCTTGTAGAGTGACTGTGCATTCTTCATTGCTATACTGATATTGCTTTCTTATCCATGTAATTTTCTGAGGCTCTTGTTTGTGACTCTGTTGAGGTTCTTTAGGAGGGACTGTCATTCTGCAATTTTTGGCCATATGTCCAAAATTGTTACATTTGTAACATTCCACTTTAGTGCTCAAATATTCAAACCTTTTGGAACTTCGTCTCTATGTTTCACTGGGTCTTCTTGAATAACCCCTTTGTGTATGGCTCTCAAAGTAGTTATTTTTCCTGTTGTTAGCTCTGGAATTTATAGCTTTATGTCCAAAATTATTACATGCATAACATAAACCAAAAAATATAGTTTGATACCTGGTAGCTGAAGATATTCTAAAAGGAGGTGTTCTTATGAATCCTTCTTCTTCTTGAGGCCTGTCTATCTATTTTTTATTCTAAAATTTAAATCTTCTCGGCAGAGGAGTGTCCCTGTAATCGTCCTTGTATATATTTTTATCCCCTTTGATTGTTTCTACATAAATTTTTGGATTTGTTTCTTGCTTTGTTGTTTTGGAGATTGATCCCTTTTCTATCTGATTGTATCCAAGTCCGAACTTGTCAAGATGAGATTTTTGACTGTTGATAATTTCATCCATAAATTTTGAGCTATTCTACATATTTTTCTTTTGAATATCCTTTCTTAGTGTGACAATCTCTGCTTCCAGGTTTCCAATGATCCTATCCTTTCCTTCCAACTTTTCTTTGAGTGCTTCTTCAATTCTTTTATCTTCTTCTATTTGAACCTTCAATTTTGTGATCATTTGTTCTAGTTCTTGAGTGTCTTTTTTCTTATCTAGTTATGCTTGTAGTTTCTTATTTTTCTTCTTTTCTCTTCTGATAACTTCTATGGCACTCATTAATTCTTCTCGGAAGACAACTTCTGCCTCTTCAATTTCTTCTTCATATGCTTCTTCGTATTCTTCTTTGGAGTCTTCTTTATCAGAGTCTTCTACTGCCATGAATAGAACTCTCCCCATTTCACTGTCACTATATTCATCTTCATTTGATGATAAGATGTCTTCTTTGGTGCAAAATCATTTCTTGAAAACTTTCTTTGCAGTTATTTTACCTTTATATGTTTGTTTTCCTTTTGAGTAACCTTCATCATTTCTCTTTTTCTTATGAGGACATTTGTTATCAAAATGACCAATACCATCACAATTAAAACAAATTAAAGGAATCTTACCTCTATACCTATCGTTGGTTCCCTTATTCAGTCTTTTGACGAAGTTGGACACTTCTTCATCATCTTCCGAGATGTCTCTTCTGTTGCTATATTCTTCTTGTTCCTTTTTATTTTTCTTTTATCTTTTGGATGCTTTGAAGGCTACTTTTTTTACATATGGATTTTCCTATTCAGTTCTCATCTCATATGCTGTGAAGATTCCATGCAATTCGTCCATGCTTATTGATTTAAATCCAATATTTCTTCTAGTGTTGATATCTTAGGGTTGAATCTCATAGGAAGAGATCTTAGTACCTTTTGAACAATTACAGATTCTTCAATTTCTTCTCCCAATCCTATGATTGCATTCATTGTCTCATCGACTCATAAAAATTAGGCTACGATATCTTCATATTCCTTCATTTTTAGTTGTTTGAACTAACCTCTGTAAATTTGAAGCTTTGTTGCTTTGACTTTTGAATCTCCTTCATAAATATTTCAAAGCTTGTCCCAAATATATTTAGTAGATGTACAATGTGCAACTTTGGTGAATATTGTATCACTGAGACCATTCAAAAGTGCATTTTTGTCTTTGGAATCATTCTCACCGAGTTTCACTGCTTTAACATTTGTTGGTGGAACTAATGGTGTTGTGTACCCATCTTCAATTGATTTCCAAACTTAAAATCCCTGTGCCTATATATATGTCTTCATCCTTATGCTTCAAAAAGAATACTTCTGTCCATCAAACTGTGGTATTCCATTTTTATATGAGTTGGTACTCTCCATGATCTACCTTTTAGTGGTTAAACATATTTCTGAAGGAACCTACTCTAATACCAATTTTTGGATTACTGAAAGGGGGGGTGAATCAGTAATAGCGTAATTATAATCCTTTTTATTCAAATGTTATATCAATGTAGAATTATTATCCAATAGTGAGAAGTAAGAAATAAAAAATCACACACATACAAAGTACACCAATGTTTATGGTGGAAACCCAAATCGGGAGAAAACCACAAAATGTTTTTTCTTATATGTCTTGAAGAATTACATTCATTGGAAGCACCAAATTCCTTTGTTTTCTAGCTGCCACTGGAAGGAGGCTCCAACCCCCTAGTTTCTTAGGCTACAACCTGAGGGAAGCTCCAACTCCCTAATTCTCTGGCTACAACCAGAAGGAGGCTACAACCCCCTATGTTCTTCGGCTACAACTAGAAGGTGGCTACAACCACCTGTCCTTGCCTCGTCCTGCCACCTTGAAGTAGAAGTAGAATGATGGAACCATTGTCACACTATAACTATGAGATATACTGCTTTAAACATGTACCAATAAATCTGAACCATGCATCAACCATGAATCAACCTATACCTTAACCCGTAATCAATATGTACCATAAACAAGTGCATCAACCATGCACCAACCTGTACCAAACAACCTGTAATCAACCTATACCATAAACAAGTGAATCCAACCATGTACCAAGTATGTACCAATCATTTGTCAACTACTCATCAACTATGACTCATCAATATGTACCAACATCATCAACTATACACCTCATGTATGTGCCAACTCATCAACTACTTGTCTCAACCATGTACTCAACTTGTACCTCAACCAAAAGACCTCATCAATTTCATCATCCAAATATGATTTGTAGCTCTATAATATATCTTCTGTATATGATCACATTCTTTCAAACCTTCGTTAACTTTAACAACAAGAGACTAACATTTTCATCAAACTTTTCTTTAGTCTCACATGCCTAGTTTTGGATTAGTCAACAACCCTAACTTGAAGTAATCATAACTTTGAACCTATAATGTATAAAGATATGAAATTGATACACAATGTTCTTTAGTGTGTTTTATGCAATTCCTCCAGTTTTAACTACTTGGAACCTCTCAGAAAAGAAGTTATAGAAAAAATGACACACCTTGTTGAATTCTGGCTTATTCTAGAGAGAGACCTTGTAGAGAGTGCCCCGCATGAAATTTTCATGGAATTGATCTAAAAATATTAAAACGAATACTACAGAATGTAACCTAACCAACACATTTTGTCTCACTGAATTTGGATCTGTTATGAAGAAGTTATGAAATTTTTACCTGAAACAGTTGTTTTTGACTAGTTTCAGGATTAGCCATAGACCCTATTTTCCACAGAGTGTAAATCCAAAAATACGACCCACAAGCTGAATTTTTTACCACAGATACTTGGGTATTTTTTTGCAATGGTATATCAATTTCACGATCTAAATCATTATATAAAAAACTTTATAGTGAAAATGGTGAGATGACCTGTAAATAACATACCTTAGAAAGCACCATCAAAAGAATTTATCCTTCCTTGCATTTCGGCCTTCTTTTCTTCACCTTCCCTTAGAAATTTGGCTTAGATATCCTTGGTTACCTCAGAC